>PVIU01029948.1:0-16787 GCA_004026605.1 Ondatra zibethicus | reverse complement strand
CAGATGTCCATCTAGGGTTTGTTGATTTCAGGTGAAATTGATTCAGACTACTGAGCTTAGGTAAAAATGCAGGGTGAGCTTTTCCTTAAAATCATTAAAAAGGAATGTGGCTGGGCCTCAGCAAAACAAACATTAGACACTGTGGGCCTCTTCTGTTTACATGTCATTTCCTCTCCATCCATGTTTGCTTCTTTCTTTCTCACTTAGACTGTCTGGGCTCTCCTTGAACCTTTCATTTATCCTGCTCACCAAGGACACCAGATTATATCCTCACCTTGGCCCAGTTGTCCTTGCTTGTATCTTGCAATTGCAGTTCTAGGAGAGCATAGCCAGACCTGACCAGAGTCTAACAGAAGACTCCTGTGCATGGATAACTATGTTTATCTTTGTCTCGTCAGTTCAGTGTTGGGCCTCTTACTGTGGAGAGTTCATTTTAGTTTTGTTCTAAATTCCTTCTTTGTCCCTCATTTTGGGTTGGAGAGTTTGCAAAACTGTGTGTCAAGGACTTTCTTACCCTTTTTAATATTATTATTATTTCTTCAAAACATTATTGCCTGGGATTTATTCTTCCAGATGAAATTTAAAATGAACATGTCAAGTTCCATTATATATCCCATGTTTTTTTTTTGTGGGAACAGATTGAATTCATAGCTTTAGAAGTGGAAAATTGGTTTTCTTCTTTTGAGACTCATTTTCCAGAATCACGGTATGGTTTTCATCTTTAAAAGCTGTGTCAACATATATTGAGCTGGCTGTGTTATTGTTAGTTGTATACCCTTTACTAATCCCTGCTTAATCACATAGAGCTTAATTAAAAATATGCAAAACCCAGGTGATCAAAGAAGAGAATAAAAAAAACTTTCTATAGTGCTGCCTGCTATTCACGGGTAACTGTTTAAACACATGATGGTGTGGTGGTACTTCATGGACTTGAAACATCAAGGCTACAGAAAGTGGCATATGCACTTGTGTGTAACAGAGACTGATAGCAGTTTGGATTGTATTACTCATAACTGAAAGTCTTTCTCTGGTGAAGAAATGATGAGTGTTGCGGGGCTGGTCACATTCATATTTGAGAGGAAAGGGTACTCATGAGTTATATCACTCTGTCATTGGTCAGTAAAAAAGCTTTCTTAAGGCAGCTTTGCTTACATGTAACGTTCACATGACCACTTATCCACTTAGCTGATGTTGACCAGCATCTAACTTAAAAGTCTTCCTTGTGAGAAGTGGGGTTTGGGTGGCCTTTGAGTTTTCAGTCAGTACTTTCAGTTTTTGCAAAGTGTTCAAGCAGAGTTTTAATTGATGCATGTCTGTGCTTTAATTATTCTTCCATTTTTTTTCCTACAGAAAGATTCTGAGAATCTGTTGTCCATGTCTTCTAGCCACTTTGTTCAGTGCAGAAACTAGAAATAACTTCTAGGATGATATGACCATTTCTTTGTTCCACCCCTTCAGTGTTTAAAGTATGGTTACCTTGACCATCCCTCTTCACTGGATTGCTGTCTTCGTTTGAGTCTACAGTAAGGAAGTAATGGAACTTCTGTGAAGGTTCATTTAGTATTTTAGTCAATCCTGTCCTGTATTGGGCCACTCATGCTAACACTTGGTTTCACCTCTGAAGATGGGGATTTCTGTACCATGACCTGACCTGGAGTAGTCTTTGGGGGCAGCAGTGACTCCAATGTTCTACATTGCTATAGTCCTTGGTTTTCCTGCCTCTCTAAATTCTATTCCTCTTGGCACTTGTATATCTGTCATTTTTACTAGGTCTCATTGCGTCAGCAGTTCTGAGATACCCCTTGACATCATAAGAGAGAATTTCACCCAGAAAAAAACATTCACTATATCTTAACTCTGACTGTTTTCACAGTGTTTGAAAAGCTGGAAAATTGCAGTTAGTTTCAGATAAGCACAGCTGAAATATTCTTGTTTTGTATTAAGGCAACAAATTGAAAGAAAGATTGAGGGCATTTAGTCGTTGTAGTTTCTGATGATATAACTTGTACATTACAGGGTTCATGTATCACACTCTGGGACCTTGTTACTTTTGGAATACAAAGTAAAATACTGGCAATGTCTCCTTAGTAATCTTCATGCCTCTTAATAATAGCTTTTAATTTGTGGTCCAGAAGTCATCACAGTTTTTGTATTGCTATTCCTCCTGTGACCAAACCAAAAACGTTCCTAATTAATTTTAATAATAGAAAGACTCATTAGTAATGCAGTGGGCTGCTGGGATAGACTGTGGTGACACTTAAAAGTGTGGAAACAGAATGGAATTACTTTGAACATTTCAGTACTTTTTCAGATTTTACATGGTTATTTCAGGCCAAGTAGGAACACTGTGGTCAGCATTTAAGAGTTTGTGTGTTAATGTTTACAATGTTGTATTTCATTTGTTTGATTTGGATTGATACGTTGTCATAGTCTGGCATTAGCGGTCATTTTTAATGACATATTAAAAGACACTGAAGTTTAGAAGGAAAAATGATGGTGTATTTTAATTATTGAAGTATCCTCAATGGAAACAATTAACTCTCAAGAAGTGTATGCTTAAAAATCTGAATTAAAATTAGGCACATTAGTTTCTCTCATGAACATCTGTAAAGCATTGCGTTTATTTGGCTTGCAGCTGCTAGTGACAGAAATCTTTAGTTTTATTCCTCTTTTTTGCCTCGATCTTCACATTTCACTTAATTCCCTCTTTCCTACTGTTGTCCAGGTCAGATGCAATTGCTTGTGTCAAAAAAATTAAGAAATTTGAGTTGTTTTGAAGAACCTAAAGTATGCTTATCTAGTAAAGTCTTTTTTCCTAGCTATTTTGTCAAATTTATGGTGCCTCGGCTACTTGTAGTTGAGTTACAAGTAGCTCCACCAGGACATAGCTGATGTTATCTGTTTTTGTCTTGTTTTGATCAAATGTTTCCTAAAAATTAGATGGCATTCTTCAGTTGGAAAATTTTAGGTTGGTCCCAGAGTAAATGAAGTCCTTACAAAACAAAACTGTAAAACTTTTTACCTGAATTTCAAATTGGGTGAAAATAGAAAATTTTTTCTATGAAATTGCTAGGAATTAAATTCCACATGGAAACTACTATCTTTTGACATTATCACATTGTCTGGCTACAGTTTTCTGCTGAGTTATTTTCTGGTGTGTGTGTGTGTTGTTGTTGTTGTTATTGTTGTTACCTAAAAGAGTCACTCTAGTGAAAACTATAGATTATGAGAGTGTTTTATTCTTGTTATATGAGGCTCTAGATTGAGTTTGTGTTTGTTGGGAAAGAACAGCTGCTTCAACATCATTCTTTGACGTGGCCTATACCTAGCTGCAGGTTGTTTCTCTACTTAATTTTAATAAGAAATTAAACTAGATATATTTAGAGATATATTTATTTGACTAAATACAGAGACAACATAAAAAATGGTTGCTGGTTCTTAGCACAATTTAGGAGTACACATAGTGTATGGTTCAGCATATACTAAATACTTAAATAGTGGATAAAATAGGTTGAGATTTAATGAAACAACCTCCTCTAAGTAGGTAAGGTCTTAATACATTGTCACAAAACCTGATGGATTTTTTTGAGAGAAAGTATCACTAGCTCATGGTAGGCTGGAAGATTCGCCTATGTACTTGTTTATTTGATCTTATGTCAGCTAGAATGTTAGCTCCATAATAGCAGGGGCTGTTTCGTTCTGCTGTTTTATCCTTGCTGACAGGAATGGTACCTTTCCTATAATTTGCAGCCTAAATGAAGGAAGACCGCTGTTGACAGACACTCCAGTGAGCTAAGTTTACACGATTGTTGCTTATGGACATACTGTTATTGTAAGGTTGTGTTTTTATTTGTGGTCACAGACATAACTATGGAGAATCGTAGGAAGCATAAAGGAAAGTGGAAAGATTTTTTTTTACATACTTGTGCATTTATTATTGTCCTCACCCAGGAATAAAGTGATGTAACCCTACACCTTACTTTTCGTTTTATAACCTTTGGTATGATATGCTGCCTAAAATAATGTTACTATTTTAAGGTTCGATTTAAATATGTAATATGTTTACATGCTTCAGAATTCAGGAGGGTAAAATTTCTACAATAAAAATCTCTTTCCAAGACACACTCTGTTATCTTTCTCTCAGGTTACTAGTAGCCTTAGTTTTTAATAACCTGTAAGAGTCTATGAACATTTAGTCAAATTATACATTTTCCTTTTTGACATCATATTAGCTGGTTTTGTCATTGATGTGCTAAAATACATGGTGAGAAGCCATTTAAGGGAGGGAGGGCTATTTCAGGCTTACATCTGGAAAAAGACATGCCCCATCCTGCCATAGAAGCCATGGTGTCAGGAACAGAGGCCCATTGCATCCACAGTGAGGAAGCTCAGAGTGAATGGGAAGGGGACCAGAATTTAAAACCTCAAGGACTCCTCCAGTGTCCCCCTTCTTTTAGCAAGGCTTAACCTCTTAATTTTCTGCCACCTTCCCCACCAGTGCCACCAGCTAGGGACCAAGTATTGAAAACATAGTAGCCTTTGGGGGAAATTTCACATTCTAACCACAACATATATTAACCTTAGAAATAGCTTTCTAAACATTGGTTATTTTTATTTAATTTATTTTGAGGCTTTCTTTATTGTTTTTGTATGGCTAGAAAGTTTTATATATTGATATACTATGATTTATATGATTAGTCCATTAATTATGTTGCTTCTAATATTTGGTTATTAGAAGAGGTGCTAAAGATGTATTTTCACATGTATGGAAATTTACTGTAAGATGAGTTCCTGGAGGTGAATGTGATCACATGATGAGTGTTTATAGTTGAGATGGACTCAGCCTGGTGACCATACCAATTTATTTTTTTAAGATTTGTTTTATTTTAAAATTATGAGTGTGTATGCTAATCTGTGTGTGCATATGCACACATGAATGCCCCAGTTTATAAAGGCTAGAGATGTCAGATGCCCTGGAGTTTCAGTTTTGAACCATCCAAAATAAGTGCTGTAATTGAACTCTAGTTCTCAGCTTGAGCAGCATACCCACTTCACCACTGAGCCATTTCCCCAACCCTCCAATTTAAAAGTTGTCAGGCAATTTTTTCATTATTTGCATTCTTCTCTACACTGTTATTAGTCTTAATTCACATTAATTCTGCTTTGAAAAAAATGTTTTATTGCAGTTTGAATTTGTATTTTCCTTTGTTGTTATACTGAATTGTTCATACATCTAAATACCTTTTCTTTTACCTCACTGTTATTTTATTTTGAATAAATATATTGGCATTTTCTCTTGCTGATTTGTAGAGAATTAAGCAAGCTGATATTTGTGCCTACATTTTTTCCATTTATACATTGAACAATTTTTAAAATAATGCAGGTTGATAATGTGCTAAGCGAGTGTTCTGTAAAAGTAAGTGGAGTCTAATCTCTTAGAGTGCTGAGTGTATGGCCTGAGTGGATTAACTGACCATGTGAGCCACATATATAAGCCTGACTGATTTATTATTTTAAATAAATGAATACATAGAATAAACTATGGAAATTTTATTAGTAACTAGTTTCCTATGCATTTTGAGACTTAGTCATCAGATACACACACACACACACACACACACACACACACACACACACACACACAAAACCTTCAAGGCTTGGATGACAAGAAAGGTGACAGAGAAAATCCTCACATGATATTTGGTGAAGAAGCTTAATTGTTTGAGAAATACATAACACTTGGTACATCAATTCCAGGTAAATTGAACCCTAAGTTAGTACACAGGGCAGTAAAGATATTAGACAGTATGTTCAGAGGAAATAATTGTTATGAAAATAACTTTGGTTTTGAAAATAAGTTGATTTTTTTAAAGTTTGAAACATTCAAAAAAAAAAAAAGAGTAACATTCCAGTGCACCAGCAAGCAGTTTAATCTTCTTTTTCATTATTTCTGAAGTTTTTAGTTTTGCAGACGGTTTTGAGTCTGTTCTATTGCAAATCTAATGGTCTGTATCTCTGCCTCAGCCAAGATATGTGTGTGAGAATTCCTTATTGACTTTATGCATGTTTCTGTTCCGCATTTATAATGAATTTTTATAAAATAATAGCAAGATGTTATAACATATCAAATAGTTGCCTCATTGCTTCTGTACCAAGATGGAAGTGCTGATCAAGTTCAGTCATATGCTTGCAGGAAATGCCTCTGTGCATTATCTGGGCTTATGTGATAGTGTAAGGTATAGAAGAGTCAATTTAGTAGTATCATTATAAAATGTGTAGTAGATGTCACTAAATGATTCATGCATTTAGACAGAGATTTACTTTGTTAGTGAGTCATCGGATGGGAATAAACAATGAGGGAGAGGATCTAATGCAAAAGGCACCAGGGTTTGTGGTGGAGACTTAAAGTGACAGTAGGTATCAGAGACTGTAGACAATGATGTGAATGCCCACATTTGTGCCTAGAGCTGCTTAGAGGTGTAACACTAATCATTTTGTTTGTTTGCTTCTTCATCTTTTTAACCATCTTAAATATCTCAGATTCTCATTTGTAATCTTTCTACATTTTCATTTTCAGCAATTGAAACAATAAATGCAAATCATAGCTGTTAATTATTAAGTAGCACAACATGAACTTTGTTGGCAAAGAGACCTAGACTTGAAGAATCAATAGTTTATGGGGGAAAAACTGCTACAAACTCATTCAATATAAAAATAGCAATAAATCTATAATAATAAGCCTCCAAGTTGCTTAGATAATCATTTTACCTTGAATATAGAAATAAAAAAATTAATAATTTCTCTGAGCCATATAAAAGATTTCTTGCATTTGGACATGTCTAGAAGAAACCAAGAAATAGAAAAAGAAATATGTAAGTGCAATTCCTCCTGACACACAAATATCAATTTAGTAAAAATAAGAAATAACCTTTAGGGTAGATATCTCACTGATTCAAGGAATCTTTGATGATCTATTTTGGGGTCACCCCATATTGTGGTTGCTGAGGAGACAGTAAATTAAAGTTATCTGCTTGTTTCTAGGAAATAAAGACTTAAGTATTTCTATGAAAATTGTAATTTCTTAAACCAAAGTGCCAACTATGTATATATGGAGAAGTGGATTAGTATTTTCTAAAACTACTGCTTTTGACATTTGATGCAGATGTTTTCTACTTGCTGGCAGTGCTAGCATGCTTCTGATGTTTAGCCATATGATAAAGCTCTTAGGCTATGTAGATATTTGAAATTAAAACAGACAAAAGAAAGTGCCCATATTCAGCTGTGATAACACATGAACAGTCAGGTCTTGAGCCTAGTTCATAAGGTGACTTTGAAGTTTCAGAATAATAAAGTAACTAAAACATACAAACATCTAGGAGGTACATTATACTCAACACACATTCCTCTCTTTGCTTCCTCACTGTGGATGTAAAGTTAACTAACTGCTTCATGCTCCTCCTGCCATACATTTCCTGTGATAAGGAAGTACCTTCCAAATTGTGAAGCAGATCTCTCCTTTATTCTTGAAGTTCATTGAATTCATTCATTAACAATGTCATACATTAATAGTGCATTTTGATTATCCTTAGACCCTACTTTATTTCTCTGGTACTTCTGTCAGCCCTAATACCTCCTTTCCTTACAGGTTCTTTTCCATATTCATGTCTTTTTATTTGTTTGTTACTTCCTGAGTTTAACCAAGGCTGTCTTAGTGACCATAGGTATGGAACTATCCACTGGATCCTGATGGTCTCATCAGCAAATTCTTTCTTTCTTAAATTACTTTTGAAAGGTACTCTGTGGTAATAATGGGAGTAAAGCATACAGTACCAAAGTCTTTGTGAACTCATTATTGATAGAGGCACCTGGGAACCTGAACTGTTCGGTCACAAGTCCATAAAAACCAGAGTTATACTCAGAGGAAGAAGGAATGGCCAACTTAATACCCACTAGTATACATTGGATAGTGTGTTGTGTATATAGCATACATGTGCATTTGCTAGCATATACATATGTAATCATTTAGTTGTATGTAATCAACATAGTCTTTATGAATGTATAATATCTATATACAGATATTTAAATATGTTCTTTGCTAGATCATATGCTTTTGTGAAAAGATATTATCTGGAACTCTTTGCTCTTGAATAGACATAGAATTTGCTTCTAAGATGGGTATTTTCTTCTTATAAATTTGCCTTTGCCCATTGCACCTATATGTACTGAGCATTCCCTACAGAGAAGCACTTTGATGAAAAGTTGGGGCCTCATAAGAATTAAAATTATCTTTTATTGTCAGTGGTGATGACAGATTGTTTCCAAACAAACTTGTTGGAAAAGGATTTTGGAATAAAAATGATAGCATTTGTGAAATGGATGGCTTGCTTATTTCATTTTATCTATACTGAACATACCTATAATGGTCTGAATATTATCTATATTGAAGAAAATCCCGCTGGGCGGTGGTGGCACACGCCTTTAATCCCAGCACTCGGGAGGCAGAGGCAGGCAGATCTCTGTGAATTTGAGGCCAGCCTGGTCTACAAGAGCTAGTTCCAGGACAGGCTTCAAAGATACAGAGAAACCCTGTCTCGAAAAACCAAAAAAAAAAAAAAGAAAAGAAAAGAAAAGAAAATCCCCACGAAGTCAAACAATTGTGATGTGTGCATCTGTTGATTAGGAAAGAAGTGTGCTTACTTTCTAGCTAAGAATATCTTAGAATGATTTCTCTTTACCCAGTGAAGTCAATATGTATGTATTTTGATGTTTATTTTGATTTATATTTCATGATTTCCTAGGTTCAGTGCTACTACATTGGTGCATATTAGCTTTAATTCAGTGTATTATATACCTAATGCTTCCATCTCCTAATTTCGATCCATTGTGTATTCTTCAGTGAGCATTTGCATAGTGTGATAGCAACAGTGACTATAAGCTTTTACCTGTAGATTGAAAGTAATAGTCAGCCATAGAGAGGAGCAGAGAGTGAGACACTGGTTTGTAAATCCTTACTTCATTAGAGCCCTCCTCAATTTAAACGTGACCCGTCTGCTACAGATGTTGAAATCACTGATGATTTTCTCAGTTGAAACAGTTTCCTCGATTTAAAACTTCTATTTAATGATAAGATACAGTATTAAAAAGAATGCCTGTAGAGAGGGCTAAATTCAATATGTTCTTTGCCCAAAGATACCAATTCTAGAAGTAATCAGGCTATTTTGTAGAATGAACCTTGTAATTAATACAATGTAGCAAAGCTGGTACAAGTCATAATAAAGCAGTTCTCCTTTCATGTTGCTTTGATATGAATGGTTTCCAATTAAAAAATATTTTACTATATATGTATAACAGTCCTGATTTTTTTCTGCTGCTTTTCCTTCTTTACTTTCAACTTTATCTTAAATGAACTTCTCTTGGACCCATAAGGCCAGTCTGTTTTTGCATTCCTCAGTTCTGATTTATTTTGGCAGGAGGACTGGATGTGGTTGACAGATCATATCTGAGAGGGGCTTTGGTAATTGCTCGTACTGTTCTGCGACTGTGCTGCTGAACAGATGGGCACAGTGAATACTGAACATGTTCTGGCCCTACGCATCCTTCATCAGCTCGTGAGCAGGAAGCACTGCCAGCATTTTCCTTATTGTCTATTAGATAGAAGCACTTGGATTTTCTCATCACTTTTTGACTCATAACTATCTCACATTTGTGGCTGGGTTCTCTGCTACCTCTCATACTGCCCCCTTTCTTGTATGTTTTTTTTTTTTTAAATAAAGAAAATTCTAAAGATGGTAGTGCATGCTGTCATGAACGGGTGCCAACAGTTCTTACAGACTTGTTAAAAGATTTATTTTTTGCACAAGAATTACACATATGGCCTGGAATGATAATATTAGGATCTGTGTTGGTTGAGATAATTGGCAGATCACACCTCAAGAAAGTGATTGGCTGGCTTGCCTATTTCATTTTAATCTGTTGTTTCCATCACAGTCATATTCCCATCATGGAGTACATTACTACATGCAAAAACTGTCACTTAACCCATTTGTTAAGGGGTATGTGGTAGTTGAGTTTGAATTGTTTAAAACATTTTCTTATATGAATGATTTTGTTGGCCGATTTAGTAGCAGCCATCAAAATCAAAACGAACAAAGATGGGAGATCCCAGATGATGGCAGATAGACAAAGCTGGCTTTACAGGGGAAGCAGCTGTTGCCCAGGTCCAGCGAAGGGAGGCTGAGCAGAGACATAGGGCGCTAGAAGTAACAAGCGGAATCTTGACTTCATCTCAATGAAGATTCACCATTCACATAGTGACAGAGGGCACTGGACCTCTTTGTGGTTGGAGAGGTAACTGTGCTTTTGGTCTTTATAATCAGATGCCTTTCAGCATACAGCAAGTCTGAATTTAAATCTGCTTGAGATTTAAGGCAAAGCCGTTCATCTTCTTCACTTTACTGATGACAAATGAGAAAATTGAACATAAAATACTCAGCTTATAAATGTTAATTCAGCATTTATCTAAATATGAACTTTTTGTTTTTTGAGACAGGGTCTGTCTACATATCCCTGCCTGTCCCGGAAGTCTATCTGTAGATCATGCTGGCCTTGAACTCAGAGATCTGTTGCTTCTGTTTCCCCAGTGCTAGGATTAAAGGCCTGCACCACCAAGCCAGAAATATCAGCACTTGTAAAACATTCTCTTTTTTTTAAACACCCAATTCTTATGATGAATATGGGCATTTATTTATGCTTTCAAAAAGATGCTAAGTTTAAATTATTTCCCTTTGCTTTCAAGTCTGTTATTCACTGTGTGAGTATGTGAAGAAATATGGCCAGGCTTGAATGTGTACTTTCATGTTAAATGCAAGGGAGAAGATGTTTTTGTACTTTAGGCATGAAAGCTTAGTTTTCACAGTCTTTTGTAGGGGTAGTGTATGTTTAGTTTTCATTCAAAATGAGTATCTCACAAAAATGATGGAGCAGGACAGGTTTCCACTAACGTCCTCTGTTTCTTATTTATATTATTAGAGATTAGGAAAAGAGAAGGGTTATCTCTGCTTGTCTTTAAACATTCCCTCTACTTCATATGTTAACTAGATATTTTAATGCTAGCAAATAAAATTATAAGTTTTTATTGCCCTTTTCCTCTTTGCTTGAATAACCTTCTTAAAAAAAAACTCTAAAAACGTCAATTTGTATGTTCACTGGGTCATTGTAAACAATTTCATCCTTCTCCCCCTACTAAGACAAATGATTTTTGGCAATTATCCCAGTGATTATTATACAATTAAAAGATCTCTTGAAATAATGTCATTTTCAACAAGAAATAACTGAGGCCCAAGAAGTTTGGGATCTGTGTCAGATTGTACATGTCAAATGAAGGACTGGAGCGGAAGTAGGTCCTCCTTTCCTTCTGTATAGTTCTTATTGCCTCATGCTGCCTCCTGTCACACCTTCTCTCTAGATAGATTGCCTGGGGAAAGGCACAAGTATGCCCCGCTCAGTCTAATTCAGTAGTTACTCTCAATGTTTCCATACGTTTTAATAGTAGAATTATAGAACTCCGCTTTATTTTCCATAAGCCATATATTCTTACAAGTTTCATACATATTTATTGAATGAATTAATTAATTAATTAATCTGGTGGTTTGGTTCTGCATATGCAGTATTTATGACTGGAAACAAGAGGTTAAAATCAGAAAAGAAACCAAGATGGATCCATCTCTTTGAAGGCCCTTGTTGAATAATGAAGCACCAACACAGTTGTCCAATTGAATAAAAGTCAGTGTTCATAATCAGAACCAGATCAAGTGGAAGAGTGTTAGGAATTTTCAGAATATTATGGGTGTTCATTTTATCACCTTTATTGTAGATGCAGATTTTTACCAATTTATATATACCAAGCATATATAAAGATAATATAATCTAATATAAATATTTATATTGCAATGTAATATAATATAAATATATATTTGAAATTGATATTATTCAAGTTATATTTATCTTGTATAATGGAAATATCACTCAGGACTCAAAGAAAAGTGGGCTTCTGTTTTTGCATAGTTGTTTGGTCTCATCTTTCTTTCTTTTTTTATGGATTTCACCTCTAAAATACTAGAAGTATTTTCATTATTTATCTTAGTAGATACAAGGTAAATCTTTATTTTCTATTTGCAGCAGAACATTGATTGTTGATCCAGGTTGCTGATTATTGATCAACTATAGATCCAGCTCCTTTATCATTTGCATATAGGACTTCAATCTTAGTATATCTGTTTCTGTTTATTTGATTTTTGTTTTGTTTTGTATTTTGAGACAGGGTTTCTCCGTGTAACAGCCCTAGCTGTCCTGGAACTAGCTCTTGTAGACCAGGCTTGTCTTGAGCTCACAAAGATCCACTTGCCTCTGCCTTCTGAGTGCTGGGATTAAAGGGGTGTGTCACCATCACCTGACAGGATATCTATTTTTATATCTCAGATCAGTAATATGTATTTCTTACTGGCTTTTTATCATGGGATTTCTCATTTTCATTTCTAACCTGAAATTATAGTTTTTTTGGTCGATTATGAAATATATACAACATTGTTGTAGTTATGTTCTTTTGATGGCTCTTTGAATTAGTAGGTTATTTGTCCTATTGCATAAAAAAAGAGTTGTTTCACTTCAGGGAACTATCAACTGCTTGCATAAATGTATTTGTGATTGAAAATTGAAGCAATACACTATTTTATAAAACTGTTGGTCTGACTTTCAAAGTTAACATTGCTTGAATTAGATCTGGAATTTCCCTGAAAGAACAGGTAAAGAAGCAAATGTTTAAAGCTACTTTTCGCCTTATCTCTTGGGCAAGCGAAGAACAGATGTTGGGGTGGTGTTGAAATTAGTTTGGGTGCCTGGAAAAATAAAACGCAACTCTTTGAGATATCTAGGCCAAAATAACTTTGCAACACCACAATTACTTTGCTCCCATCTGAAAAAATGCTGCTTGTGTTCAATAGCTCTTGTTAAAGTGAAAAACTGCAGGATTCCATTAATAATGAATAGTCCCAAAAATGCATCAATGCTTTTATAATGTAGATGAAGGTAAGATGTCACGTTAGGAATGGAAATTTGCATATTAGAATAATTAACTTATCTTGTTCTTTAAAGAAATAAACAGCTATGAATATTCATGCTCAATTAAAATATTAATGGTTTTAGGTCTCTAGCCTCGCATAGTGTGTTTCATTTAAACTTGATTAACTGTGAAGGGATACTTCAGCACATAGTATAATATATTGACTTTTTGTCTCTGAAATGAAAATGTCATACCTGACATATGTAAATAATTTATTTATTTATGCAATGCATCATTTCTTTTGTAAAGGAAATGTTTTTATTATAGAGTAAGGCATGGGCACAGGTCGATTGTCTCTGGGTTCTAAAATAGTTCTCTTCAACTGTAGTTGAAGTAGTAGTCTTCATATAGTCATCTTTGTCTCTATTAGATAGGTTATTTTCATTATTTGTCTTCCTTCCTTCCTTCCTTCCTTCCTTCCTTCCTTCCTTCCTTCCTTCCTTCCTTCCTTCCTTCCTTCTTCCTTCATGACTGGGATAGAAACCCCTGATCCTTGAGTATCCCCTTAAATTACATCCCTATCTCTAATTTAACTTTTTAAAATTGTGGGAAACTATGTATAATACAAAATATTGTATCTTCCCCATTTTAAGGTATATTCGTAGAGTAATTTAAAGTGCACTCACATTATTGTCCAGCTATCGCTGTCATCTGTCTCTGGAATTCTTTTTTGTCTTAGGACGTCAAACTGTATTCATTTAGTCTCAACCCATTTCAGTTCTCTTTGTAGCCTGTGGCAACCACCATTCTTTCTGTCTCTATGAATTTGTCTTTTCTAGGTTTAACAATACAAGCAATATTTGTTTCTAGGACTGGCATAGTTTGTTACAACTGAGGGAAAAGAGACCTAGCTTATACTGCTGTCCTCCATATACCGAGGAGCTCCCCTAGAATTTTAGGAACCTGACTCAGACCATACAGTGGTTTATAGCTTCAAGGTAAAAAAGAATTTCAGGACTGCCAGGGATGATAAAGCAGAATAGATATTTTATTAAAAAATAGGATAGGCCTAAACATGAGGGTTAAGGATAAAGGGAGGCGGTCATAAAGTAAGACATAGCCAGTATGGATATACTTCCTGTTCTGTCTGGAGGTTTAAGTTGCAATAGCTATACTTTCAGTTATAAATGAGTGAGTTTATGAAATATGTAACAAGCAAAAATAAGAAAACAGATAGTATTTAGGAGAACGACTTTAAATCTGGTGCTCACAATATCCAGGAAACAGCCACCTGGAGTTCCTGATCCAGTTCTGTGTTCAACAGAGTTCCTGTGGAGAGACTTCCATGTAAAGGAAAAAGACAACCAAATATAAGAATAAGATAAGTGAGAGGAAGATAGTAAAACACGATCAAAACATCAGAAATGGCTGCAGAAATGCTACTAAAACAGTCACGGTCAAATTCTTGCCAGATTTCCTGCAGAGTAGAGCTGTCTCGCCATGGAGAAGTTTTCAGGGATTAGATTCTGGTCTTACTGCAGGTTTCTTTATGCCATGAGACAAACAGTGGGAATGTTGGTTGGAATTTGGTTTTTTTTATTGCTGCTCTTAAGGGCACAAGTTTGTAATACCCTTAGTCGTTGATATTCTTCTGTCACTGTCTTAGAATGTCAGAAGTCCAGCATGCTCCAGGACAGGGAGTCTTGAGGACATCTAAGATAAGCCTGTTTTCTTGCTCTGAGTCCTCTCTTAGCAAGTGGAAAAGACAGACCAGCTTACTCATAAACTCACACTCAACTCTGACAAGGGTAGAAGATAAGACTCAGGCATGGACTCCTCCAAGGAGAATCTCAGCGAGCTGTCTTAGCCATATGGACCTTCTGTAGTTTTCAAGTCACAGCTCAAAAGATTGCTAAGAAAACTTTCTCCTTTTGTCTATCTTTTTGAAGAGAGCTTTATAGGATGGCTCTGGACACTCCTTGGGTGAATCTGATAAGGTCAAACCAAGAGTTATTGGAGCCACACCCAGGAGGTAGTTAGTAGCTTTCTTCCCTGTGAGCCTGTAAATAGGGTTTCCATGGAGATTCCTCGAAGTTTCTAGATTTATAGCCGGGAAAGGAGCCAGACCATGAGCCTTTTCAAAGTTGACATTGTGTTGGAATTCTTGGTTTTCTACTGTCAACAGACTTTGATCTACTCCTGGGGGAGGGGCTTCTCATAGCACCAAAGTTTCCCGTTTGTCTCACTTCAGCTTCACTTAGCGTAAAGTCTTCAAGGCTCATCCATGTTGTTTAATGTTATGAGATTACTTCCTGCAAGGCTGCATAGCATTCTCTCATGCATATATACCACATTATTAATCTGTTTATGAATTTCTTATAGATTTGGGATACTGTAAATAATCTTGAGATAGAAATACAGTTTATAAATACCTGTTTGAGACTCTCCCCCCGCCACACCTTCCTTTTCTTTGGGTATACCCAAAAGTTGACTTGCTGGATCATATGACATATCGTTTTATTTGGGGGGGGCACATCTTAGCATTTTTCCATAGACCAATACTTTTTCTTTCTCCTTTCCAACCAGGGTACATATGGTTACTATGCTGTCCACATTCTCAGCAACACTTGTTGCAATCTCTCTAATATGTAGATTTTTAAGTTTTAGATTCACATATACTTATTATAGAGATTTGAACAATTTAGAAAGTATAAAACAAAATTGAAAAATCTTTCTTCAATCCTCCTTGACTCTTCAAATTTTAACATCGACTCAGTTTTCAGATGAGGTTCCATGTTTATCATCCTTTCCAGGACACCCCTTCATGACACCTGTAGGTCCTCTTTCCAGCCTGTCCTCTGACATGAGACCTTCAAGTAAGTGCATCCTGCAGATGTTGTTTTGTGTCACAAACTGTAACTCGTGCCCCACACATTGTAAGTGTTCAAAACAGATATTGAAGTTAATATACCTGTACTGTCAGCCAGGGACTTTTAAGGAGTTAATTAAAGCTTCTCTCTTGCTGGATTCCCTGTCTGAAATTTCTTGCAAGCCATGCTTTGATTGTGTGTTTCTAAATATCTGCTTTAAGAGAGATGCCGACCGAGTCTATAAAGACTACTTCACTTTTTAATGTTGTTTTTGAAGTTAGATCAGAAAGTGTTTGTACCCACCAGCTATGCTGATTTCTTAATGCTGCTTAGAAATTTCAAGTGGGTTGGAAGCTATGAGATGATCCAGCAAGAAGCTTGATTTTAGAGATCAGAAGGCTGATTTGTCAAATAACTTTACCAGTGTTTGTCAAGAACAGCATTTAGTAGTGCATTTTATTTTTCACGATCCAGTTGGTAAAGGGTCTTACATTATAGGGCCTATTTATTAAGGCAAAATAAAAGACCATGCTTTACAATCCTATTAAATTCAGGCTTCACAACATATTTGGTTAAAAATGGTTGCTTCATACTAGTTGTCTTTATGCAGTCATAATCATTGCACTTTTTAAACTTTCAAAGTGACATTTGAAGTAGAAGTTTAGTGACTTGTTCATAGGTGAAAGTATGACCAGATGGTATTTCAGTGTGAGCATGGATGACAGTCAAAAGTCTTGGGATTTCAAATTGATGAAAATACATTTTAAACAGCAATGAAAACAAAGCATGAGGATCAGAATTGCTGTTCTCATGATAATTATAAAAATATTTTAAACAATAGGTATATATTCAAAAGAAAG
>PVIU01029947.1:0-16755 GCA_004026605.1 Ondatra zibethicus | reverse complement strand
AAGGCCATCTATAGATTCAATGCAATCCCCATCAAAATCCCAACAAAATTCTTCATAGACCTTGAGAGAACAATAACTAACTTTATATGGAAAAACAAAAAGCCCAGGATAGCCAAAACAATCCTATACAATCAAGATAGGGTTTCTATGTGTATACTCCTGGATGTCCTAGAACTTACTCTGTAGACAAGGCTTGCCTCTCACAGAGCACCACCTGCCTCTGCCTCCCAAGAGCTGGGATTAGGGTGTGCACCAGTTTTACTTTACTTGACATTTTAAATTGAACTTTTAAATGATTTTCTTCAAATAATTAATATTCATAGCCTTTAATGATATTGAAAATCGAAGCATGGGAAAACTTGATACCTAGATGTAGTGCATTTACAAATGTTTCCAAAGGCCAATTCTATCTATAGGTGACAAATATATTTCCCTTGCATATTGAATGTACTTAACCTGTATAATTTGTACTAACCTCTGAATTTTATCCATTCAGATTGCATTTCTTAGCCCTAGTATGTGCTACTTTGCAGTGGAAGTTATGGTCTTATGACCGTCTTATGACATAAAGTAGTTAATACTTTTGTATAAACACAAAACTTGTTACTGAGGAAAAATATTTGTCCTCAAATGAAAATGATTCTACTGCAAAAAGATGATTGTTAGAGATGTTAGTGATGGTTAGAGAAATCTTTTTATTAATTTTAGCTGAATCATCAGGTATGGAGTGACCGTAGATTGTTTCTTCTGTGGCATTTTAAGCAATCCTGTTGATTTCATATTACCCTTGCTGCAGCTCCAAGAGATAGTGCATGTTAATAACATCTGCTCTGGGCTTGGTTTAAGTTGCTCCATAATAAAGAAGTAAGGGGGAAATGACAAAAAAAGAGGGTGGATGCCTGCAATGGGCCATGCACTGTGTTGCATACTTGACACATTCCTTTTTATCTTGTAATCCTTATGGCATTTCTGTGAGCAAAATATCTCTAGTGGAATTCTATAGAGAAGAGAATTAACACAAGGATAATGTAAGTAATTTGTCCAGGAATCCACAATTTGGTAGCACAGCTGGAATTTAAGTCTAGATGCCAGACTCAGAATCAGCCCAGGATTTGAAGGATACGTACATTGTGATTTTTGTGTTTTGACTTAAAGTTTTATAACAATTAATTATGCTATTTTACAGTTTTGTGAATGTATATCACGTTTTTATTGCCTTCTCCCATATACTTTCTTTTATGATCTTCCCATCCCTATCAGAATTCTCTCTACGAGTACTCTCTCTAACAGTCCCTTTACCAGATTGATGACATTTGATTTTTTTGTGACCCTTTTGGTCTGAGCAGGGTGATCTGTGTGACCACTAGATTGAAACTCTCCATTAGCAGCTAGTAGAATTTTCTATGGATACCAAACTAAAGGCAATGCTCCCTCTTTTTCCTGACTTTTCTTTAGTAGAAGACTAATTTACTAGAATGGGAAATTATACCAGGGACAAAGTTAACATAAAGAAACAGACAACAAAACCCACAAGAGCAACTACATGCAGCCTGGAGGCTTAAAGTTTCTCAGGGTCCCTTGTCCTGGTGTCCACTGGCCTCATGAGTCCATGCAGCCTCAGACCACCCACTCTCTACAATGTCACAGCGTACGTCAAATTCTATTAGTAGCAAATAGACCAGCACTGGTCTCCACTTTTAATAGATGCTTGGATTTGATAGGCTTTTGCTTGTGCAACCTCAGTATAATTATATTTAGCTATGAATTCCTGATTGTGATATGGCTATGTCTTGCCCAGAGGATGATGTTTCACAGTCCCTTTCCGTGTGTTCTGGTTCTTATCTACTTCTCACTCTCTTTATTGCCATCCTACCTGAGCATTAAAGGGATGGTATAAATGTCTTGCTTATGGCTAAGCACACATAAGTCAACCATTCTTAGCAGTTTGTATAACCATGGGTCTCTTATTCACCATTTATTAGGAAGAGTGGCTTCTCCAATTAAAACAAAAAGTAATGATTCTCAAAAGAGGTGAACAAGTACCTAGAGGATAGTTTAATATTATTTCAATTTATTGAAAAGTTATTCAATTTATCTATAGAGACTATGATCTTCCTTGCATTGGTTCTAGCCAAGTTTACAGCATTGGGCACAATTTCCCTCTTTTGGAATGTGTTTCAAATTCATTCAGAGAGCAATTGTTTGCTACCATAATAATGCTGTGAAGGTAGCAAGCAGAGAAAGCCCAGAGTGACTGAAATCTTGAGTGAATGTATATATTGACAGGAGCCTGCCATGCCAAACACCCCAGAGCCTTAGATACATGTGATAATGACAAACTCTTCTTTTTGAGAATAAGATTCAAAGGGAAATGGCAAAGCCTTCCCTTATGGATCGTGTGAAGATGCTGACAGCATGTGCAGAAAATATCTACCATAGTTTTTTCTTCAAGAAGGTTTAAAGTAACAAAACTGCTCACCTACATAAACTGCTCATGTGGAGATAAACTGAATTTGCCCCTTGATCCAGCAGTATACATAAACTCTGCCCCCCTTTGCATCTGTATGTAATAAGCTGCCTTTTGTACACCTGTATGCAAAAAAACCTCACCTTTCTGTTCAACTCTATCCTATAAATATCCTGAGCTTCTAGATGGCTGTGGTTTCTCCAGTTAAGAATCCAGTCCACTTGGCCCCCAACTTTCTCCTGGTGTATTTGTCTGTGTTTGTCTTTTCTTCATCCCCTACCACTTCAGTCAGATCTGTCCCTGGAATCAGGTAGGATGCTCCAAGTAACAAATTTGTTTTTGAAAGATGTACCTATTTAATGTGAGTGTAGGTGTTCTCACATGTATGCAAGTATACTGTGTATGTGTTTGTGTGTGTGTGCATGTCTGTCTCTCTCTCTCTCTTTGTGTGTGTGTGTGTGTGTGTGTGTGTATCTGACATCCTTGGATGCCATAAATGAGTCTTGAATTCCACAGACTTTGAATAACAGGTGGCTATGATCCATTATGTAGGTATTGAGAACTGAACCCAGAACCTCTGCAAGAGGAACATGTTCTTTTAGCCTCTGACATGTATTTCTAGCAAAGTGAGTGAAGATGGATGATTAAAAGAAATCCCCACACTATCTCTGAATTGAGAATAATTAGGGTTATTTATTTAGGGGTAGACTCACAAATCAATATCCTCTGCTGGAAAGGAGAACAGCAACTGAATCTTGCACCTGGAAAAGAGTCCAGACATGTGCTTTACATTGGCATAAATAGTATAAGAGGCCACACCCAAGTGGCAAGGTAACACAAAGGCTACTAGCTGTAGGAATTCCTACAGCACCTCTCCCTTTTGTTTAAATTAGAGAGTTCTAATCTTAATACAAAATTATATGCAATAAGAACAAATATATCAAGAAAGAAACATGTGATAGGTGTTTCAATAATTATTCTATCCTAATGAGTTTAAGTCTTGTATAATAAATAACTTTGCCAAGTCATGAGAGGAAAGTAGCTACAACTATCTAATCTTCAACCCTATTGAAGACCCAAGAAGGGAAATAATATTACTTGAGTAAGGAGGAAGTGCAATCAAGCAACTTTTAAAAATGTACAACAAATGATAGAGACAACTGCTACCTGAGCAATCACCCAAAGTTTCATTTGCAAGATTGAAGAAACCAACTTTGCCTAAGGCCTAGCGTAACTGACAGACCACTTTCAGAGGCAGGAAATTTTTCAAAACCGTCTTACCCTGTTTTGGCAATATTTGGCAGTCTTTTGTCTTGTGTCTTGCTTTTCCATTTCCGGATACCATGTATGTTGTCAGTGGTTGAGGCATGGGAAGTTTCTTGCCCAAAGGCCAATTTTGCCAAGAAGAAAACAAGCTCCAAGTGGAGTGTCTTTGGTGCTCAACATTCTCTTGGGAATAGATCATTGTTGTCAGGAGCAATCGTGTCTCACATCAACAAAATTCTAGGTTATTTAATTGCCATATTCTACAGTTCTTGAAGTGGTTGAAGATTACCTATCTATGAAGAATACAATCTCTATGTTTCTAAAGAACCTTGTAGGAAGAGGGCCTGCTTGTGTGTCCCAGCTGCCCAGCTAGCTTAGCCCTGAAATAACCACACAGAAACTGTATTCCTTAAACACAGTTTGGCCCATTAGCTCTATCTTATTATTGGCTAACTCTTACATCTCAGTTTAACCCATTTCTATTAATCTGTATATCGCCACATGGCAGTGGCTTATGGGATAAAATTCCCAGCATCTGCTTCTGGCAGATCCATGGTGTATCTCTGACTCGACCCTTTTTCTCCCAGCATTCAGTTCTGTCTTCCCTGCCTACCTAAATTTTGCCCTATCAACAGGCCCAAAGAAGTTATTTTTATTAACCAATGAAAGCAACACAAAGACAAAAGGACTTCCTACACCAGAACCTGATTAGTCTAACTATAAGTATGACAAACATAGATGACTATTGATCTATAATTCTTAACACTTACATAACTTAAAAACTAAGACTTCATATTAAAAGATTATATAATAAACAACTGTGCAACAAATGAGGACAATGACCTCAAAATGTAAACAATATATAAGTATCTTGATCAGAGGTAGAAATGTATATTGCAATATGATAAATATATCCTAAAATTGTATCAATATATAAAAATGTTTTAAGCAGAGGTAGAAGCATGCATGCATACAATATGACAAAATAACTTTGCCTAGGTATACAAATATTGTGGATGAAAATAGGAACACATTCAATATAATTTAAGTTTGTATCAATATACAAGAATCTATACCAAAGTAAATTGCCTATAAATAATAGCTCACAAGTATTCACTCTATTACTATTATTATTAGTGTGAGTAAGCTCACACTAATCTATTATTCCATCCAATTTACCCCTTTTTTCCAAAGAGATTCCTGAGCCTACAAAATTTCACACCTACACCCAACCCTATACCAATTATAATCAACCCCTAAATGATGTCGCTAAGCCTGAGGAGAGAGGGAGAGGGGATGTTGTCTTCTAGAATTACTTCCAGCTGTCATGGGCATGATATTCTTTCTATGGGATCCTGTGAAAGTAAAATGATGGTTAAATTCCAAGATTACTGTCTGACATAATTGCAAATAGTCTCTGAGTATTTGGTAGGGTTTATTGAGGTTCCTATTTGGAGTTCTGGCCAGAATGTTGTAAAAAAGTGAACTATTTCAGGTAACCAAGCTGAAAACATCTTGAGCAGTTGGTACCCAAAACAGGTCTTATAGTAGTGCTATCAGCATCATAACATCATATAATATCAGAACCAGGTGGAGTTGTTGTTGTGGGACACCATCTTCCTCCTGGAAACGTCAAAGATTGCTGCAGAAAAATTCATTGTTTATTGTTGAAAAATTAAACATTATTTATACAGACATATACAGACATACATATTCAATGAAAGGTATGATAGTGACAATAATAGGTATGAAGAAAAGTAATTTTTTTTCTAAATTTTTTCTTCTTAATTCCCATATTTGATGGCTCTTGACATGAAACAGAAACACTGATATTTCTTTTAACAACATGCTTGGAGGTAGAGAAGGACAGAGCCATTGTCCAACTCAAAAACCAGCTCTATATATTCATAAATAAATATTTAAATGTATATGATTTCATCACCTATCCTTAAAAGGCATATTCCTTTTTCTTGATGATCCTTATTGGATAGTTATTTTTCTTTCTGTCAGTAACCAAAAATCCAGGGTCTCTTGAATTTGTGAAGATGTGTATTTTCCTGTATAGACAAGAACAGAACCCTGACCCAACACTTATGAGGTTTCCTTACCACTTGTATGGTTGTCATCATTGTGGATAAGCTGTCATTTCTTTTTCAAGTGGTGTCTCCTTTTCAAAGTGAATCGTTATTAATTTTGATGGTATCCATAGTTTTTCTTCTCCTGTAGAAACAAGAGCAAAATCCTTTCCCCCATGTAGCACATATCCTGGTTTCTTTTGTGAAGTCAACACATCCTTGAAATAAACTGGCTGATTTAATTCAAAAGACTTTTCTATTATCAAATGTCTCTCTGGTGTTGTTTCCCCTTTTCTCATTAGTGTTAAGAAAATTCAAGGTTAATAAAGCACTATGTAATCTATTTCCCTGGGCATTTTCTACCCCTTTCTGTTTGTTAAACATATCATTTATAGCTCAATTTTATCTTTCTATAACCTGTATGATTGTGTGGTATGCCTGTAATATGCTTAATATTATAAAAAGCAAAAACCTGTTTCGTTTCCTTAGAGTCATATGCTGGACCATTATCTATCTTTATTTGTGCAGGTAAAACCATAATGGCCATAATTTCTAATAAATGTGTGATTACTAAATCAGCCTCTTTTGAGCTTAAAGCAGTAACCCACAGAAAACCTGAATAAGTGTCAATAATATGCTGTACATGTTTTAAATTTCCAAATTCTTCAAAGTGGAACACATCCATCTGCAAGATTTCATTCCTTTGAGTACCTTTTGGGCTAGTGCCTGTAGGCAATGGTATTTGGTTATAGAAAGAGAAAGTAGGACATCTCTTTATATCTTCTTAGCTTGTCATGTAATAAAAAACTCTTTCTTTAAATCTTAGCTATTGACATGATGTTTTCTATGAAATTCTGAGGTCTGTAACATGCTTTCAATCAATAATTGATCCATTTCTTCATTACCTTGTTATAGAGGACCTGGCAGACATGTATGGGATCAGATTGTATTATGTATATAGGACAAAGCCTTTTCCTGATTACGTCTTGCACCTGGAAGAACAATGAAGTCAATTCTGTATCATCTGGTATAAATTCAGAAGTTTCAATATACAAGACAACTTTTTCTGCATATTGTGATTCAGTCACTATATTAAGAGGTTCTTTAAAATCCCTTAGTACTATAGAATAGCATATAATTTTGACTTCTGGACAGAATTATAAGGGCTTTGTTCAACCTTACTTAATTTTTCTGATTTGTAACATTCCTTCTCTGATTTATTTGCATCAGTATAAAATATGTGGGCTCCAGTTATTGGAGCATCACATACAATTTGGGGAAGAATCCAAAATTTTTTCTTTATAAGGTTAAGCCTATTGCTTTTGGATAATTGTGATTAATTTCCCCAAAAATATATTAAAAACTCTTTGCCATGGTTCATTGTCTTCCCATAACTTTTTTAGTTCATCAGTAGTAAAAGGCACTATAATCCCTGCTTTATTGATACCTGCTAATTGGCAAAGTCTCAATTTACCTTTTATAATTAATTCAGAGAATTTTACACATAAGTTTTTAATATTTTACTTGGTTTATGTGGTAAAAAGATTCATTCTAAGATAATATCATCCCTCTGCATTAAAATTACTGTAGGAGAAGTTCTGGGAGGCAATATAACTAGAATACAATTCAGATTTGGATTCACCCTATCCACATGTGCCTCCTCTAGTTTCTCCTCAACAATTGTCAATTCCTTTTCTGCTTCAGCTGTTAATTCTCTGGGACTATTCAAGTCTTTATTACCATGTAAGGTTTTGTTTAAATCAATTATTAGATCAGGTGTTATCCCAACAGCTGGTCTTAGAGCAGAAATGTCTCCTAACAATCTTTGAAAGTCATTAAAAGTTCAAAAACCAGTCTCTTCTAATTTGTGCCTATTGGGTTCTAATTTTCTGTAAACCTATTTTATAACCTAGGCAATTGAAAGACTCTCCTCTCTGTATTTTTCAGGAGCAATTTATAATCCCCATTTACACAAAACTTTCTTTACTTTTTCAAACTTTTTTTCTAAAGTATCTACGTTTGAATCCAATAGGAAAATGCCATCCATGTAATGGTAAATTATAGACTTAGGAAATTGCTTATGTATTATTTCCAATGTTTGACTTAGAAAGTATTGGCACAGAGTAGGGCTATTGACTATTCTCTATGGAAGGATATTCCACTGTTATCTCCTAGTAGGCGGAGAATTTTTGTAAGTAGGCACTGTGAAGGCAAATTTTTCTCTATCCTTTTCTTGTAAAGGTATAGTGAGAAAACAATCTTTCAAATCAATAACTATAAGAGGCCATTCTTTTGCTAATAGAGAAGGCAGAGGAATTCCAGATTGTAGAGGGCACATAGGTTGAATTACCTTATTGACAGCTCCTAGTTCTATCACCATTATCCATTTACCAGATTTCTTTTTAACAACAAATACAGGAGAATTCCAAGGCCTGGTTGATTCTGCAATATGGTGAGCATCTAGTTGCTCTTTTACCAGCTGTTCTAAAGCCTGCAGCTTTTCATCAACTAAAGGCCATTGATTAACCCATATTGGTTTCTCAGTTAACCATTTTAAAGGTAGAACTGTTGGTACCTCTAAAAGTTTGCTAGTTCTTTGTGTTCTTGTACAGCTTGAATGGCTGGTGACCTTCATGTATCGTACCTTATAATATCCTTCCCAGAATTATGAGTTCCTGGGACTGCAGGAATGTTAATCTGGGTATTCCATTGCTGCAGCATGTCATGACCCATAAATATCCAAGTTGCCGCATGCAGTAAGTTCCACTGTGTTAAGGGTTCTATATAATCCACTTAGGTAAAAGCAAGCCAAGAAGGCAGAGTTGGGAGATTTTTCTGGGCCTTGATTAAGTTAGGCCTTTAGGCTGCCCACCTGGTAGGTATGAAGTCTGAATCCATGTCGGTGCCAGATGAAGATGGATGCTTAAAAGAAATCCCACACTAGCTCAGAATTTAGAATAATAAAGAGTTATTTATTTAGGGGTAGACTCACAAATCAATATCCACTGCTGGAATGGAGAACAGCAACTGAATCCTGCATCAGAAAAGAGACTGGATGAGCACTTTACATCAGCATAAACAGTATAAGAGGCCATGCTAAGTGGGGAGGTAACTTAAAGGCTACTGGTTGTAGGAATTCCTACAGAAGGTGAGCACATCTTGATTGGCAGAGCTGGTCTTGTACTTTATACATTTCATAGCTAAGTATGATTTTGATGCCTCTTCTCTGCCAACAGAATGCTCATCACCTTCTGGACTCTGAAAGCTAGCCTGCAAGGAGGATGTTTCCAGCTTGATTCCTGCTTGGCTTCTCTCTATCCTGAACTGAAGTCATGTGGTGTCTTCAGAAACTGGTCTTTTCATCCAGTACTAGTGAACAACCTGAAAAAAGATCAAAAGCCTGGATTATTTGGGGGAATTTCTAGGCTCCATTACAAATATCTCATAAGGAGGTATGCTGCTTTTCACACTGGAGTTTTTCATAAAATTGATGTGTTTAGCATAGTATGAACATAGATAACACTGAGATTTTTGATTAATTACCTATTGTTACTGCAAGCAGCATTTCCACCCATATTCCCTTTCTTCAAGCTCTCCCTTCCCCTACACACACACAGACACACACACACGTGCATGCACACACACACACACACACACACACATATTGCTCAAAATGAGACTTATTAGACTAACTTATAGTCTGTTATCAGGTTTGGTAAACATAAATGGCTGCATTTTAATGAAACGGAGAGTAATGCAATAGTTGTTCAGTCCACAGGGCCAGATATCTCAGTTGATCTTTGATGTACATTGGAATCCCAAAGAAGTAGGTTCTAGTACCAGTGAGGTAATGACTCAGCAGTGGGATAAATGAACTTGTTAGAGAGAATGAGGCAAATAGACAAAAAGCAAAACCCTTCCTTTTTTTATGTGGGGTTGCTGCCAGACGGTGTGTCAGGTTTTTCTTACATCTATTTGTCTATCAGGACTCAAAATAAAGTAGAGGATCTAGAAAAATAAAAAAGAATACTTTTTTTAACATAGGAAAGAAACACGCAGGAAGTGTGGAACACTTTAAAATGACAAATCAGTGTTTTTGATCTTAACCTCAAAAACACTACTGTCCAACTCCAGTGCACCCAATTTCCTAAAACATATACTACTGAAATTAAAGACACAAGTTCAAACCAACCCATAAATAGTAGGTGATGTCAATATTCTACATTCTCCAGTAAAGTAGTCATCTAAGCAAAAATTAGCATAAAAACATCAGAATTAAATGGAAGTATACATCAAAAGGACATGAAGGTACAAAGTATTCAACCCAAACATGAAAGTATGTGATTCTACTTAGAAACAGACTGAGGCTTATTTTAAACAGACTATATCCTATAACAGAAAACAAATCATAACAAATTCAGAAAGACAGAAATAATTCCATGCATCCCATATGACCATGATGCAATAAAATTTAAAATCAGTACACAAACTTGAGGATATGAAACAACTCATTAACAAATGATATATGGGTCAAAGAAGAAACAGAAAAGTAATAAAAATTATCATGGAACTAAATGAAAATGAAAACACCACACAGAAAAACTTCTGGGACACATTGAAATCAGTCCTCCAAGGGGAATTTATAGTTTTAAGTGCCTTCATTAAAGAAATCAGAGCACAAGTAATTACTTAATGGTGCAACTGAAAAATCTGGAAAAGCAAGAAAAAAAACAAGCCAAAAAGTAGCAGATGGCAAAAAGTAATGAAAATTAGAACAGAAATTAATAAAATAGAGCCAAAGAAAATAATATAAATAATTAATTAATTTAAGAGTCGTTGGTTCTTTGAAATATTATGCAAGATAAACAGAACATTGTCCTAACTAATTAAAAGAAAGACCCAAATTAACAGAAATTAAATATATATACAGCACCAAAATTCAACCAAGATGTCAGCAATCTATGCAGACCCATAACAAATGAGGAGATTGAAACCGTAAATAGTTTTACAATTAAAAGTAGTCTGAACCCAGATAGATTCACAACAGAATTATGCCAGACTTTCAAAGGAGGTCCAAAGCCAATCCTTCTGATAATGTTTTTTAAACAGTGTCAGAAGGAGCATTTCTGACTTATCCCATGGAAGTCAGTATCACTCTAGCAACAAAATCAGGTGAATACATAGCAATAACAAAAATTAAAACCCAGGGTTTTAACTTCCTACTCTGTAATCTACTCTGACAAAGCATCAAGTTGTAAAAGTCCAAAAGGATGCAAAAAAGTTAGATGGATACCTATAGGAATGAGAGATGTAAAAGAAATTAAGCAAGCTATCATAACTTATGGCTTGCATTCTGCATTTGTTAGGGAGATGATAAAGACATGGGGTTCTAGCATTAAGGCCACACAACATGACTAGCTTCAGTTAGTTTCAGCAGTCATGGATGATGGGCCTCAATTGATGTTTAAATGTTATTTCAGGGAAGAGCAAAATTTTAAAACAACAGGGAAAAGCAAAAGGACTTGAGACTTCCCACGTTCAATTTCTTGGTGGGGGCACTTATGCTGACCCACCAGTTCAAGCTCTTTATGATGAACAAATCTTGTCCCTGTGCCTTGAATCTTGGGACAAGATTCAAGAACTAGAAAAATGAATTGAATCATATAGCAGGATTAAACAGGGCCAGAGAGAACATTTGGTGACTTTTTATTTTATTTTTTTTACAAAAGTTAACTAAGCCTGTACAAATAAGAGTAACAGACCCAGATCCAAGATGAATACTTATTAAATCTCTGGCTTTTGAAAATGCCAACTTAGAATACAAAAAGATACTTGGGCCTTTAAAGGTTAGATCAGCACTTATGGATGAAGGATCCTGCATCCAGTGAACATTGAGATATTTGACTATAATACTGAATCTTGGGTAGGAGAAACAATTTCCAAAGGTATGGCAAAGGCCAACATTTGACCAATGAATGCAGATCAACAAAAGACAGACAAGGCAACCCAATATCATTGGGAAACTTCTTGAGGGCCCTCTTACAGGCCCCTAAGCTGAAAGTGGCTGAGTCATTTCCAATCACTGTAGAGAACATGTCTCAGCAGGAAAATTAAAATATTCAGAGTCTTCTGTAAAAGACCACATTGTTCTGGATGATGGAATAAACTGGTACTGTAATTGTTGGTTTGATAGATACAGATGCAGACATGAGTATCATTACTCCAGTATCTTGGCATCCAAATTGGCCTCTTCAAGAGGCAGATGTTCAATTACTAGGAATTGGAACCATATCTCAAGTTAAACAAAGCATGAGATGGGTTGACTGCATAGGGCAAAAAGGTCAGAGAAGAAAGCTGAGGCCATATGTGGCTAATATTGCAGTGAATTTATGGGGTTGTGACCTGATACAGCAATGGAATACCCAGATTAACATTCCTGCAATCTCAAGAACTCATAATTCTGCGAAGGATATTGTAAGGTACTATGCACAAAGGTCACTAGCCATTCAGGCTGTACAAGAACACAAAGCAACTAGCAAACCTTTAGAGGTACCAACAGTCCTACCTTTAAAATGGTTAACTGAGAAACCAATATGGGTTAAATAGTGGCCTCTAACTGAAGAAAAGCTGCAGGCATTAGAACAGCTGGTAAAAGAGCAACTAGATGTTCACCATATTGCAGAATCAACCAGTCCTTGGAATTCTCCTGTGTTTGTTGTTAAAAAGAAATCTGGTAAATGAAGAATGGTGACAAATCTAAGAGCTGTCAATAAGGTAATTCAACCTATGTGCCCTCTACAATCTGGAATTCCTCTGCCTTCTCTATTAGCAAAAGGATGGCCTCTGGTAGTTATTGATTTAAAAGATCGTTTCTTCACTATACCTTTACAAGAAAAGGACAGAGAAAAATTTGCCTTCACAGTGCCTACTTACAATAATTTTCAGCCTACTAGGAGATACCAGTGGAATATCCTTCCACAGGGAAAGCTCAATAGCCCCACCTTATGCCACTACTTTTTAAGTCAGCCAGGAAATAGTAAATAAAAAATTTTCTAAATCTATAATTTACTGTTACTTGGATATCATTTTGCTATCTAACTTAAACATGAATACTTTAGAAAGAATGTTTGAAGAAGTAAAGAAAGTTTTGTCAAAATAGGGATTACAAATTGCTCCTGAAAAATAGAGAGAGGAGAGTCTGTCAATTATCTAGGTTATAAAATAGGTTTACAGAAAATTAGAACCCAATAGGCACAAATTAGAAGAGACTGGTCCTTCTCCACATTCCTTTGAGAGAAGAAGCCTGTGTGCTTAACAAACCTGGTACTTCTGGTTGTCTGTGAATGCAAAGGCCCTTTGTACTTCCAACATCAGATGTCTATGTAGGGTGTGTTATTCTATCGATATCCACTTTAATTTTTTAAACAGGGTATTTCATTGAAACTGGAGCTCACTGGTTGGCCATACTGTATGATCTATACACCCTATCATCCCGGAGTTTGCATATCCCAGTGCTGTGATTATATGCCTTGCATCAGAATGGGTTTGTACCTGAGTGCTGATGATCCATACTCTGGTCCTCATGCATTTACAGCAAGTGCTTTACCCACTAAGCCATCTTTATAGTCTCAGATTAAGAACTGTCTGTCTTGTTAAAGTTTTATCACTTATGTGCATACCATATAGCTCTAAGTTTGTAGTTTTATCTTCTTGATTTCCTTCACTATTCCTTGTTATTGTTACAAGTTAATATTTAGTTGGGAGGTATTATGTATCATTGTAATTGCTATTATCCACCTTGTTGCCAGAAATATTTGTTTATCTTAATATTACACATATATTCTATATTTTACTCAAGAAGTTTTATATTTTTAGTGGTATGTTTTTGTCTTCTGTTTTTAGTGATTTCCACATACTTATTAAAGGTTAAAGGGTATACACAGTTTGATAATCTTTGACATATATAAACTCTATGAAACCATCACCTTAGTAAAGATAATGAACATATATGCAAGCAAATGTTTTTGATCACTGAAGAACTTATCCTTAAGTGGCACTGATAAAATTGTTCATAGAGCCTGGTGTGGTGTCTCTAAAGAATCTTGGTTTAATGTAAGTTCTATTAATTTTTTCTCAGTTCTAAGCCCCCTTTCCTGTATATACTTATGATGCATTTTTCCCAACTCAATAATACATATTTTCAAGTCCAAAGCACATTTCTTTTCATTTAGTCTTTTCTCCTAAGCCATTAGCAAGTCTGGGAAGTTTTTTTCCTACTAATTGATAAGACACACATTAATTAGAATTACAGGTTATTAGGAGTGCCAGACAATTTTCATTATCCTCTGTTTCAAGTCTTTCATAAGCTGAAGCAAATGATATGAAATATACAATTTTAATACACATTTTTTAATTCAGTGCATGATCAAATCAAGGACCTTGAGGATGCTACACATCAGTCCACCATTTAACTTTATCCCCCACCTTGGCTTTTGTATTTGCGTCTCACTGTGTAGGCAGGTGACTTTGAGTTCACAGTATTTCTCACTTTACTCATGCAGTGTTTTGATGATAAACAAGCAAAACCATATGCAGTTGGTTTTGGCTATTTGCAATCTTGCAATCTTTCGCATTAAGTACATTTGCACTATGGCATTGTTGTCCATGTCTAAGATATTGTCATCATCCATCATCCATTAATTCTCCATATTCCCTCATTTTCTAACCTAGGTGATCACTGCTCTGCCCTCTGCCTCTCGGAATTTGTCCATGTGATATAGAGAGAAACATCCATTCTTTTACTCACAGGAATATTGAGTTACTCAAGAACCAGCTTACTTGTTAATATTCAACTTGAAAAGAAAATATCAATTGAAGTGTCTCTGAATATATATAATATACATATTATATAAAATACATAAAATCAGCTAAACATTAGGAGCATGAAAATATCGAAGCTTCTAATCCATGAGCAGGTAAGTACATTCATCTAGCTCTTATCTCTGAAAGCTCTATTTTTATAGTTTCTAAGGTATATATCAGACATAACTGTCTTTAAACACATTCAAATATTTTGTTTGCTGATGGTATAGGTGCTGTATTGAAACTTCAGATTTTCATTTATTATTTTCTCAAAATTTAAAAATTCTGATATGCTTCCTGCAAGCTGAAAGTTAATCAGTTTTGAATGTTAGGAAAGTATGCCAAGTGCAACTCTGAATTTTGCCTACTTGGAGTAGTTGATATATGTATTCAACATGTATCTTTTACCCCATTGGAGTATGGTATATGTATTTAGCATGCATGAAAGACATATAAAAGGTTACATGCCTTTTCTAGAACTGTGAGAAAATACAGCAACAGTGCTGAGAAAACAACCAGAGCTGCTTATGCTCAGTCTGGAACATTCATATGAAAGAACCACGAAAAGATTATTTTCTTCAATGTTTATACAGATACGTCCAATTATAAGTAATCCTTTCAATCATACTTACAAAACAATGTAGCATTTTCTGTTATAAGTATTCATAACATTTAAAGCACATTGTGACACAAGGCTTTGGGTTAAATACCGAAAGGCATTCAAAGGCCTATAGTAGCCAGCAAACATCGTAAGGGACATTGTGTGTTTAAGGGAATACTGTGATGTGCTAGTGCAGGCATTGCAAGAATTGGGTCTAATAGACTATGCACTGCTTTACCTTATCTCATTCTGATTCTCTATCAAAAAAAGGAGCTTTAAACTGTTTTAAACAATCTTCTATTTACTAAATGAAACACAATGTTACCATTTAACTCTAAAGAAATATCCCCACCTGCTTCCATTAATCTCTTACTGTAGTTAGCTGCATGGTATTTGTACATGATCAAAGGAGCTTCTTGTTCATTGAAAAGTATGCACAATTTGATACTTTCGTAATTAACATAATTCGTTTATTTCACATCCACTCCCATAACCTCCTCTAAATTCCCCCAATCTCCCCCACTGTATCATTTTCCCTACTTTGTGTTTTCCTCATTGCCGTTCTCCTTTGCATCTGCTTCTTCTGTTTCTTTATAACCCACTGAGCTCCCTTAGTTCTGTCTTTATATGCATTGACACAGGACTATCTATGGAGCATAGAGATAACCTACCAGGAGCCCACATGACTGAACAAAATTGACTCTTCCACTGTACCCACCTTCTGCCAACATATCCTCAATTAGAATGGTACCTCATAAGCCCCTCTTCTCTCCATGCTGAGTATTTATTAGATTGTTCTAGTGCAGGTCTTTTGTAGGCAGCCAAAGTTGCTATAAGTTCATGAGTAAAGTGATCCTGTCATGTACAAAAGACATTGTTTTGCGTTGGGGTTTCACAACCTTTTATTGAATATTTCTACCTGAGGTTTTCTTAGCTTTGGGGGAGAAAGGATTTTACATATATATATATATATACATATACACATACACATATATACACACATATACATATGTATGTATGTATGTATGTATGTATGTATGTATGTATATATGTACCAGTTAGAGCTCACCATTCCATCATCAATCATTCTCTGTACTTTGAGGAATTGTGGGTCTCTGTGTTAACTGTTATTCACTGTATATAGAAACTTCTATGATAAGAATTAAGATGAATTAATCTGTGGGTATATACATCTGTATTTAGAAAACAGTTTGAGCCTTAGTCTCTTTAGCAAAATGAAAGTAATAGGTTCTGTCCTAGGCCTGTTCTTTTTTTTTTTTTTTTTTTTATTTTTTTATTTATTTTTTATTATTTTTTTTCCATACATTGTTTTGTTTTATTTTTTCCATTCAAGAACATAATTAAAGATGAAAAAAAAATTTTTTCCTTTCTTCCCCTTCTCCCGGTCCCCTCCCACTACCCCCCACCCCTCCTCCCTCCCCCTTCTTCCTTGAAAGAGGGCATGGTGCCCTGCCCTGTTGGAA
>PVIU01029946.1:0-16790 GCA_004026605.1 Ondatra zibethicus | reverse complement strand
AAGTATTGATACAGTTTGAGGGTGGTTTTTTGCTTTTGGGGGGGAACTTTTGGGTGTGTATGTATATGTATGTATGTGGGTATGTGTGTACACGGTGGACAGAAAATTGGATAACAGTTATACCTATCCTCTTCCTTCCCCCAACAGAAATAAAACAAATCTTTACATTTGTTACTTTTTTTCCTAATACTATACAAAATTGATGAAGTGAGTTTCTTTGATTTCAGATCTTAAGAGATTCCTACTGTTGGAAGTTTGGTTTTAATTTGCTCAGTTAACTTTAATATTTTTATACACTTCTCTGGATTGAAAATATCTTGAAATATTTGATCACCAGATTGCTGTCAGAATTATAAATTGGGTACCTTTGGTGTGGCTGCCTTAGACTCACTTCCTCATCAGACGCAGAAATGCTCCTTTTATTAGCTTTCTTCCTGCTGCCCCCCACCCCCTTATTTTGGTCTTTAAATGGTCTTGTCTCCTGCTTAGCTTGAGACAGAAGTTCTCCATATAGAGTTGAGAGAGTGCCTAACCCCTGTTCCTGTCCTCACCTCAAGGGACAGCTCCATCTTCAGTGTTTCATTTCCCTTCACATTTATGGTTTGGTGGATCTCAAACTGAAAGAGCGAGCGTGTGCTCACTACATAACTATGCCAGGCTTATCCTGTGTCCTCACTGCTGTCTGCAGCAGGGCTGAAACTGGGACTTAGGCCTATAGACTTATCTCCTAGCGTAAATGGGCATTCTCTGAAACGGTACTGGCCACAGGAGAATTTCTTCAGCCACGCTCCTATTCTTGGCCCTGAACTTACCTCTGGGTAGATCTGATTGATTGTAGCTACTCATAACACCCTCCTGCATGTTGAGAATAATGCTTTGGGGGGGAACAGTGGTAAGACACTGTTTTTATTTGCTTACCTCCTTTCAGAGGACTCGGAGGTAAGTTACATTCATTCACTCAGGTTTTCCTCTTGCTGTCTGATAAAAGCTTGTGTTATGCATATTAGCATTTATTATAGCCAATATTTTAGGATAAGGTTTAAAGAATCTATTATTTCCTGGACCATCACCAAACTAACTGCCCCTTAACCTTGCAGCATGCCAACTTTTGTTTCAAGCTAGATACCTTTCCTTGATACTTAAGATGCAAGACCAAAAGCCTACTGAGACATCTATAGACATGGAGGCAAAGCTCCTGTGGTTTTTTTCACCCAAACATTTTCAATTCATTTTAAAACTTTGTTGATTTTTTTTTTTCTGTCATGTTTTATATAATATATGGACTTAACAAAATAAATAACAATAATAAAATAACAGTACAAAAGAGGAGACTACTTCCTCTAGTGCTTCTGTTACTTGTCTTCAGTTCCGTCTTTCCTATTTTTCCTTTACTCTCCATACGCAAATGAATTCTCATGTCATTGTTTAAAATAATCTCATCCATTGTTAGGTCAGTGTCTGTACCTACTCTGTAATTACTCCAGAATTTTGTTCCTCTAGCTGCCCAAAGGCACACATTGTGGAGCAGAGAACGGTGAGCAGTGTATTGGGTGAACAGAGACTGCATCTGGAAGTGAGGAAATGTGTGTTCTGGTCCAGATTCTGACATGTGGCCTCCACTCACACCAAACTACTCTAAATCTCATCATCAGTCCAGTACCATATTTCCGAGTGCAGACTTTTTCCTGCTCTTACAGTTCTGTGAATCTCATTTTGGGAATTCTCTAAGAAGGGGTTTTGTCATCTGCTAGGGATATCTTTATTTTCTTACTGTTTTATGTGTATGGATATTTGCTTACGTGTACATCTGTGTACCATGCACATTTTTTTTTTTTTTTTGGTACCTAAAGAGGCCAGAGGATGTCTGATACCCTGGGACTGAAGAAAATGACAGGTTTTAAGATACTCTCACAGATCTGCCGTAGAGGACAACTCTAAAAGCCATGGTTTGTTGCTGTATTCAGAACTACAATATGAATTATGCTTGGCTCATAGTACTTTCTAAGCCTCTGTTTCCTCTGTAAAATGAATTTTAAGATGTAAGCAGAGGTCTTGGAATCTGCCTGAGTAAGGCAAATATGCCTTTCTTCCAAAGCATGGCAGAAAGTTATTTTCTAGGCTAACTGTCTTCAGCCTTGACACACAGCTTACCTGGGTTAATAAGCCTCCTTATTAGTCTTTGTTGTGATTAATTCCCCCAGTATTTTACTCAGAAGCCAAGCTACCTAAAGTTCATTTCTGAGTGTGTCATACCTCTATATTCACTTCCAGCATTCATATTGTTGCTATAATACCATATGTACTGTCATCCAGATTATAAGCATATTGATAGATGTCATGTCATTTTGTCTCCAACATCCTGCATAGTGCCCCACATTTACTTGAGAACATGACATTTACAGACTAAAAATTATTTCATTCAATTCTCAATTTAGTGGAACAGGCATTGTGGAACTAAGAATAGAGGAGTTGCCAAAGGTCAAACTAATCTGTAGAATTTATGTTCTTATGTAGAACTATTGAATTCCAGACGCCAATTCCATCCCATATTCTCCAAAAAACCCTTTATTTTGTTGTTTGAAATACTGGAGATTGAACCTAAAGCCTTAGGCATGCTATTCAAGGCTGTACTGTTCAGTTTATTTTTAGCCTAACAATTACATATTGAAATGAAAAGTATGTATATAATCTTTAGTCAGATAGCAAACTCGGATTATTTGGGTTTAGCCTGTAGGTCAAATTTAAGGGTTGTTCAAGTTTTATATTTTTTATTTTATGATGTATATGGTTGTTTTACCTGCATGAATGTCTGGCACCGCATGTGTGCAGTGCCCACAGAGATCAGAAGAGGACTTCAGAATCTTGGGGATTGTACTGAGGATAGTTGTGACCTGCTGGGTGGGTGCTAGGAACAGAACCTAGGTCTTCTGCAATAGCAAGCACTTTTTTGCGTGTTTGTTTTTGTTTTTCTTTGAGACAGGGTTTCTGTGTAGCCCTGGCTATCCTGGACTCACTCTGTAGATCAGGCTGGCCTGAAACTCACAGAGATCCACCTGCCTCTGCCTCCTAAATCCTGGGATTAAAAGTGTGTACTATCACTGCTCAGCTAAGAGCAAGCACTTTTAAATGCCAAACTACCTCTCCAGCCTGATTTTCTTTTTTTAAAAACATGCTGAATAGCTGGATCATCCCACAGTTGGTTAAGTGCACCCTACCACAAGCCTAGCTGTCACTGGTGACTGGAGAGTGAGTGGCCTTGAATCCAGCCTTTCTCCAGGCCTTGATTTTGAGAGCCTTGAGTGGGTGGGTACTCAGCAGAGTCAGAGAGCCAGGCACCAAGTCCTATCCCCCACGGTGTCACAAGTGCTAGAAAATAACTAAGCAAGTCTCACAGAAAAGAATCATCATCCTATCCTTATGTGTTCTAGACAAGATTGGTTGCCAGTATATTAAGAAATCCAGCTCATATCCACAAGACTAGCCTAGATAAGGAACCAGGGTATAGGTCAGTGGTAAAGTGTACACTTAGCACTCATGGATCTGTGATACCCTGGGTTTAATCCAAGTAAGCATGCATACCCGTGCACACATGCTTAGGTAGCTTTGTCTATAGTGTAACTTCACCTCAGCCATAGACAATCAGACTAAGGCCAGAATATCCAATCCATACAATAACTGGACCAATCCATTCATTTCTAAGGGTTTATAGTTTTGTTTCAATAGATTGACTACGATGACGTACCCTTGAACTGAAGCACAGTCTGTGTGGAAGCTGGTAAAAGTAAAACATAATAGGCAGCTGGGCGGTGGTGGCCACAACTTTAATCCCAGCACTCGGGAGGCAGAGGCAGGTGGATCTCTGTGAGTTCGAGGCCAGCCTGGTCTACAGAGCAAGTTCCAGGACAGGCTCCAAAGAGACAGAGAAACTCTGTCTCAAAAAACAAACAAACAAAAAACCCATAAGCAACCCTAGTGAAAGAAGAGCCTCAGACAATTCCTATAGTTTCTGTTCCTATGATGTCTAGCTGTACTTTGTTTCTGATTCTGAGTTGCTTACTGGCAGGATTTTTGTGTTCTTGAAACACTTCCTTCTGCCACTGTCACTGTCAAAGCTAGCTTGAGAGACTGAGTTCCTAGCAATTAATGATCCTAGAAGGAGGACATTTGAATACCCTCTACAAGACTCTATGGAAGGGCTGGCATGTGCCTTGTAAATCTGAGGCCAGATGGGCTACATAGTTTGAGGCTAGCCTGGGCTACCAAAAGAAATCCTGGCTGGGAGTGTGTGGTGCATTCGTAAAGCCACTGGCCTAGCATGTGTGAGGTCAGCATGAAAAAGCTTCTTTGAAATGTTCAGTCACGAGTGCTTCAGATGGGGATAGAGTTGGAATAGATCAAAGAGAAAGTTGCATTTAGTTTTTTTTAGTGTGAGGAAAACCAAATTTGGGGTGCCGGCAGTGGCTTCATATGCACATCTTAGTTCTACTGCCCCTTATGTGGCTTCATTGATTTGTTTGCTGAAATAACATGGCACATAGTGGGTACTCAGTAAATACTGGATTTTATTAGTAACAAATGACTACTATATGTTGTCATCAATATTAGGTAATGGTTTAGTCCAATTTGCAGTATTTACTGGTTCGGACAGATCTCACTAGGTAGTCAAGGCTAGGCTGGAATTTGTGATCATTTTGCACTAGCTTCAATCTCAAAATTGTGTCATCACACCTGGTTTGCAATATATACTAGTTAAGAACTTGTTCTTGAGTGTCTTCCCCATTTACCTCCCGCCCCCAAATCCTGCGAAATGTCAGAGGAATGAAAAGTAATGGATAAATTAAATACATGCAAATAGAGTAAAATTGAGCTCTGGGCTTCTCAGGAAGAATTACTAAGTTTTATTTCTTTGTCTACAGCTTTCAGCACAGGGACTAGCATATATTAAGCACCCACCAGGTAAACTTTGAATCAATTGTAATCAGCAATTTGTGAACTATGTATTTGAGCCAGATGGCTAGAGGTTTTACAGTGTCATTCTCTATTCGAGATGCCTCAGATATGATAAAAGTCTGCCTAGGCAATGGTGTTAAGTCATACTCAGTCAATGGACCAAGTAATGGTGTTAAGCTATACTCAGCCTTGAATTTAACTCTGGGTCCCATCCCAGGCTACTAGTCTCTGTATCAACTGACAAAGGGGTCATGGAAGTATTCCAAATGGAAAACCTGTCTTCTTTAAAATCCAAAGGAGCCTAGAAAATGTACTTGCTGGTGTTCATAGGTGGAAATGTCTGTTCTTCACTCTGGAGGGTGTGTTCTGAAATGCCCAGATCATTGAACCCCTCAAAACTGGTGTGTCAGGTCTCTGACTCTTTCTAAATTTCTCTTCCATGCCTTAGTATGCCCTCCGTAGTACTTAACGCTTACTGCTTATTAGGTCAATAATCATAATAGCATTGAAACACTAGATTGATGTAATGTTCTGCAAAATGCCTAACTATTTGATCCTTTGTGTTCAAAGTGACAGAAGGCATGTGAACATTAATTTTAGGACAAGATTATGATTGTATACTTTTACCATCCTACAATAGTCTTTTTCAAGACAGGTATGGAAAGAGCACATTTGCCAAATCCCTGGCTGTCTGTCAGGTAACTGAGCTATGTTAAGTTTCTCTACACTGCATGTGGAACAGCAATTATAGTTGTATCCACTACTTACCAAGCTTGGTAACTTGTCATCTGTTCTATCCCTCAGTTTCCCAGAATCCAGACTTGTGAAGTAAATGGGAATATGACAAGTACCATCGTATTCATTCTCAATTCCACTCCTACCCCTATTCCCTATTTTTCTCCCCTTTCCCATCCCCATGGTGGCTTGCAACTCTACATGTAGAGCAGGTAGCCTTGAAGTTGTGATTCTTCTTCCATCCTGAGGACTGGGGTTACATGCCTGTGCCACCACACCTTGAATCCATTCTTGTGTTCTTAAAATGTTGGAGGAGGCATTAAATTTTGTCACTCCACATGATATGACAGGTTTTGATTTATTGTGTTGGGTATTGTCAGGACAGTTTTAGAAGCTTCCACTCTACTTGGCCTCTCTTACAACATGTCTGAGTTACATCCTCAGTCCACATTCTGAGTCTTCTGATTGCTTTACCATAGTTTCCTATGGAGTTATGGTAATCTCTGCTTCAATGTGGATTAGGCTTGTCATTTTCTACAGCTTCAAGAAAGCATCCCCTAGTTTCTGCTTCAACAGCACATGTACTGACATTGGGATGATAAGAGGTTATGACGGCCCCAGAGAAAGGATAGCATAGGGTTCATGGAACACTCCATATTTTTTATTTGTCTTTTTTTTTTCAGAACAATGAAACTTGATTTTTCTTTTTATTTATTCTTCTCTCATACAATGCATCTCAACTACAGCATCCCTTCCCTCCACTCCCCTCATCTCCCCCCAGAAAAAAGGGAGGCCTCCCAGAGACACCAACCAAACATGGCATAACAAGAGCCTCTGTAAGAGCGGTACATGCTTTCAACTGCTGAAACGTCTCTCCAGCCACCTTGGTTCCAGGAATTCAATCTCAAATCCTCATGCTTGCACAGCAACTGCTCTTGACCCACTGAGCCATCTTCTCAGCCCAAAAGACTGTAATTAAACACATAGATAAATAGTGAGGATTGAGGGAAGAGAAGCTGAAAGTGACCCTGTCTTGATTTGCTTCTTTGTTATTAGGATAAAACATGACTAAAGACAACTTAGAGAGGAAAGACTTGCAACGTCCGTTCCATCATGAAAGGAGGCAGGAACTGGGGCATGCTTCTTAGCTTGCTCTCCATGGCTTGCTCAGCCTGCTTATAAGACCCTGGACCATCTGCCCAGGTTGGCACTGCCCACAGAGGGTTGTGCCCTTCTACATCAATCACTAACTAGGAAAATGCCCCACATACTTTCCTACAGGCCAATCTAATGGAGATGTTTTCTCAATTGGGGTTCCCACTTCCCAGATTACCTCAGTTTGTATCAAGTTAACAAAACAAAAACCAACCAGCACTGACCCCTGAGGGAAGTTGAGTGTTTGAGAACATGAAGAAACAGGGGTTGTCAAGGCATAGTGGACTGATCAGAGAAATGGAAGCAAATGAGAGCATGTAGTTGTGTAGGGAAAGGAGAGAAATGTTCCCTGTGTTGCTGCTGCAAGGGCAAGGAAAAAGTAAGTCAATTGGAAGTTGGCTGAGTCTGCTTAAAAAAAAGAACAGCCATCCTTGGACTATTTTGCTTGTTCTGGTGTTCCCGGTTTACCACACATATAACTATGCTTTCCTTGATATAAATTCATACAGTAACAATAATTCACATTCGCATAAGGGTTTGCTGTGCAGTCACTCATTTCCTACACTTGGCTTCATTTAGTCTGTATGAGGTCAGTATTAGTAGGGAAGGGTCATCTCCTTTGCTATTAATACTGCTAATGTTCACTGTATTGTGAAGTCCTGAACAGGCAAAACTTTACTAAGTAAAGTAGTCAGAGTTTACAGTAAATAGAGAAGGCAAAAAGCAGAAGCCACGAAGAAACAGAAAATGACAATGAAGGAGAAAATTTTATTGATAGCTGCAAAACCAGGAAAAGTAGACAGTGGTAGTGTCTACTTTTGTATCAGGTTTTCACCATAGGGGAAGGATGCCCACTGCTGTCCAGTGGTTTAATAAGTCAGCTTGTTGGAGTAGAGCTCTCCCCAGATTCGAATCTGCCTTTCAGTTCCCTGTCTATAGTCAGGTAAACAAGCTGAGTCAGAGACAAGTGGTCAGAGGCCCCTCAGAGCATGCACTTAGGAGTCACACCTTAAGGGTACTCAGAGCTCCCGCAGAGGGCTGAAGCTTAGTTCCCTGAACCCGTATCAGGTAGCTCACACTTTCCTATAGCTCCAGTTCAGGCACCCTCAGTGCCTTTGGCCTTTTGTGGGCACCTGTGAATGTACATACCCACATACAGACAGATACAGACATAATTAAAAATAATTTTTAAGCAAACAAGGAAAGCTAAAAAGATAAATATCTGAGAGGACTTGAGGGTACATGATGGTTGTGATAAAGATGAAATAGAATTCTTGGGCTGGAGATATGGCTCAGCAGCTACAAGCACTTGCTGCTCTTCCAGAGGACCCAGGTTCAATTCCCAGCACCCACATGACAGCTCACAATTGTCTGTAACTCCAGTTCCAGGGGATTCAACACCTTCACACAGACATATATGCATACAAAAACATGAATGCACATGAAATAAAAAATGATTAAAAAATAGAATTCTTTATGTTCCTAAGAGAGTCAAGAACCAATAATCTTTTAGAATCATTCCAGAATTGAAGCAAATAGATGCAAATTCTGGGTCCCTCACTGTGGTTGGTTATTTTTTACTCTTGGTTCTTTGACTCTTTTGGGGGCCAGCCACCCAGTTCTCAAATAAACTCACATGGAGACTTATTCTTCCTTATGAATGCCAGGCCTTAGCTTGGCTTGTTTCTAGTCAGCTTTTCTTAAATTATCCCATCTATCTTTTGCCTCTGGACTTTAACCTTTCTCTACTTCTGTATATCTTTTCTTTCGCTCTTACTCCGTGGCTGTCTGTGTGGCTGGGTGGCTGGCCCCTTGCATCCTCCTCTCCTTGTTCTCTTTTCCTCTCCCCAGATTTTTCCTTATATTTATTCTCTCTGCCTGCCAGCCCCGCCTATCCTTTCTCCTGCCTTGCTATTGGCCAGTCCAGCTCTTTATTAGAACAATCAGGTGTTTTAGACAAGCAGAGTAACACAGCTTCACAGAGTTAAACAAATGCAACATAAAAGAATACAACACATCTTTGCATCATTAAACAAATGTTCCACGACATAAACAAATGTAACATTTTAAAATAATATTCTACAACACCTCACTGAGTCAAACACCAGCCAGTCATAGGAGACCTACGACACCTAGGAGGAGGTCCAACCTTGTGGTGGCCACTTGCACCCCACTGGGAAGTTCTCAGCAAGGGGGTTGGCAGATGGAATAGGACTGTTTTAATCTTGATGGGTGTATGGATGGCATACCATAGCATCTGCTTAATTTCCAAACTACATTAGTAGGCACTTGAAACCACTGTCTGTTAGTTCCTGACAAGTTCTGTAAGGCTTGGCTGTGGTATTCCTTCTTCTCCCAGTTCTGTTATTTATGATAACTTATGTGAATGTCCTAACTCCCACAACCTCAACTAAAACCCAACATAGCCCTTTCCCTCCCTCCCTCCCACCCTCTCTCTCTCTCTCTTTCCAGGTTCTCTTTATTTTGTAGCCCTGTCTGTCCTAGAACTCACTATGTAGATCAGGCTGGCCTCCAACTCACTGACATCAGTCTGCCTCTGCCTCCAGAATACTAGGATTTAAGGCAAGCATCACCATGCTCAGCTTGGCCCTTCTTGAAAAATAGGAATTGGTATTTTCACTCTGTAGCTTTGTAAACTGAGTCTCTGAGGGGTGACTTAACCTGCCAAAAACCACATCAAGTGGTTGCTAGAACTTGAACCCTTTCCTAGAGCCATTTTCCTTTCTACTTTTCTTTAGATATAATCCTGAAAAAGTCTTTTAAAACATCTTGTTGCCAAGTGAAGGTGAAATAAAAATACACACAAACAAAATTTGATGAGTGAGATGTGGTAGGGAATCCCTGGCTTGTTAGTCATGGGTGTGTGTATATAGCACCTTTCCCTTTTTACAAGCTGTATGCAAGCAAAGCTATCTCTCTGTGTTAGTCAGACTTTCGTTGTTATGGCAAAATACCTGAGCAAAACCAGGAAGTTAGTATGTTTCAGCTCAAAGCTATATAGGCTTCAGTCCATCATGGTGGGGAAAGGAAGTAGACAGAGGGGGAGGGAGAGGAAGGGGTCCTGCTTTCTCCTTCTTCCTTTACCCCATCTGGGCCTCAACTTATATTTGGATGGCACCGTTCACATTTAAGACAAATCTCACCCCCCCCCTTGGTTAATCCCCTCATAAACACCTTCACAGACACCCAGCAGTATGCTTTACCAATTTCCTTGGTGCTTTTCAGTCAGATCAAGTTGACAAGACTAATCATTATGGACAAGGGAGATGACTCAGCAGATAAAGGAGTTTGCCACCAAACCTGGTGACCTGAGTGTGACTCCTGGGATTGTATAGTGGAAGTAGAGAATAGAGAATAATTCCCACAAGTTGTTCTTTGACCTCCACACCCATAAACGCAATAAATAACCTAAATGTAGTTTAAAAAATTATCCCATCTCCTATGCTAGCCTATTATCCATTAGGACCTGACCTCAATATATTTTTGTTGAATGACTCCCTTATTAATAATACTTCAAGTTTTTGTTTTTATGTAAAGACACCAGCATGTCATCTAATCCTATTGGTTGTCTAACCCCAGCTGAGCCTCATCAATGACCAAGCCCTCTGAAGTACTTTGTCTCTAGCTGCCTAATACTTCCATAATTTCTATTTCTTCTGTCTGGAGTGCTCTTTTCCTCGTCTGATTTTCCAAGGACTATTCAGAACTCAGCTCAAATGTTAGCACTTCAGCATTCCTTTTTGCTATTCTTGTTTTCTTTATTTTTTTTGTTTGTTTGTTTTTTGAGACAGAGTCTCATCATATAACTCCGGCTAACCTATAACTGGCTATGTGGATTAAGCATTCTGGAACTCACAGAGATCCACCTGCCTTTGCCTCTCAAGTGTTAGAATTAAAGGTATGCAACACCATGCCCAGTTTCACTTCTTTAAAATCTATTTTAACTCTATTTTATGTGCAATTGTGTAAGGGTGTCAGATCCCCTGGAATGGGAATTACTGACAGTTGTGAGCTACCATGTGGGTTCTGGGAATTGAACCAGGGTTCTCTGAAAGAGCAGCCAGTGTTCTTAACTGCTGAGCCATGTCTCTAGTCCCAGCTGCATTCTTTTAAAAATTATTATTATTTTGGTTTTTTTAGACAAGGTTCCTTTGTATATCCCTGGCCATCCTGGAACTAGCTCTGTAGGCCAGGCTGGCCTTGAACTCAGAGATTTTCCTGCCTTTGACTCCTGAGTGCTGGAATTAAAGGTGAGTGTTACCTCCACCAACTTAAAATTATTTATTGTTGTCATTTCTCCACCAACTTCTCTTTTATAAATATATTTTAAAAATTTATGTGTGTGTGAGTGAGTGCACACATACATGTGGTGCCCACAGAGGTCAGAAGTGGGTATCAGATTCCCTGAAGTGAGAGTTAATATGGTTATGAGTTGTCCATTGTGGGTGCTGGGAACCAAACTCAGGTCTTCTGGAAGAGCAGCAAGTATGGCGCCATCTCTCTTTTTTTTTTAGTTTTTTGAGACAGGGTTCTCTGTAGCTTTGTAGCCTGTCCTGGAACTAGCTCTTGTAGATAAGGCTGGCCTCGAACTCACAGAGATCTGCCTGCCTCTGCCTCCCGAGTGCTGGGATTAAAGGCGTGTGCCACCACCACCTAGCTAAAATTTTTATTTTAAGATTTCTTCTGTTTTTTGTGTATGTAGTGTATCTGTGTATAAATATGTACAGATGCATTTAGGTGACCATAAAAACCAAGAGGGTGTTGGATCCCCTAGAACTGGAGTTATAGGTGGTTGTGGACACCTGACATGAGTACTCAGACAAATTTGGGTCCTTTGCAAGAATAGTAAACACTCTTAACCACTAAGCCATCTCTCTTGCTCTTCCTTTGTATCCTTAAAACACATTGCCCATAAGTCTATTTGAGTGAATAACTGCTATGTGCTGATTTTCACACACACACACACACACACACACTCTCTCTCTCTCTCTCTCTCTCTCTCTCTCTCTCTCTCTCTCTCTCTCACTCATGAATGTTCATCCTACACTTTAAGAAAAGTGGTATTAGCCTCTCTGTATAAAGAGGGCTAATAACTCAAAGACAGACCTATAGATAGATTAGCATACCTAGTCACAAGGATAGTTGGTCAGTGGACCTCCTTTTCAAGCTCATAGCTATATAAATCAAAAGTCATTGTAAATTTTTGGAAATGTGTACCCATAAAGATTAAAATTTTCACCAGGCAGTGGTGATGCACTCTTTAATCCTAACACTTGGGAGGTAGAGGCAGAGGCAGATGGATCTCTGAGTTTGAGGCCAGCCAGTTCCAGGACAACTACACAGAGAAACCCTGTCTCAAAAAACAAACGAACAAACCAAAACCAAAACAAAAACAATTGTACATGGGATTTGTTATGTAAGGATATTTTCACACACATACATTCTATACACTGAGCCTATGACTTCTGTATCCTCTGCCTTCCCTTTCTTAGCCCATAATTGTTTTTAATGTCTCTCCTCAGAGGCAGGAACTACTACTTGTGTTTTCTATTTGACCCTGGTGAGTAGTAGCCACTCCATATGTTTCTCTGCTGAAAGAAACTGCCGGTGTGCACAATGTGGATCTTATTTCCATGTTTTCATTCGAGTATTTTCCACCAGCTATGCCCTACTTTCTACTTACATGCTCCCCATCCTCCAGAATCCCTCCTCTGTGGAGCCTCCCTTACAGCCCACACAGATCTCTTTCTTCCTTGTCTGAATAACCCCATGCATTCCAGCCGTGGACAACATTCCTCACTATGGAAAACTTGTATTGTTTTACTCATGACTAACCACTCAGGACCAGGGCAGATCTTCTGCTGGAGAAGTGCCACAGCATGTAACAGGCCTGAGCACAGGGCTTGGGGATTCAGCTTTCACTAACAGTGGAAGGTTCCATTCGCTTCTACGTGTTTCTTTTCTTTTTCTTCTTTTTGGTTTTTCGAAACAGGGTTTCTCTGTAGCTTTGGAGCCTGTCCTGGAACTAGTTCTTGTAGACCAGGCTGGCCTCGAACTCACAGAGATCCGCCTCCCTCTGCCTCCCGAGTGCTGGGATTAAAGGCATGCGCCACCACCGCTTGGCCCGTGTTTCTGAATGTATCAGTACAACTCCTATTCTCTGGGTCAGAATCTTTCCTCACCGAACATAAAGGGTTTTTTGTTTGTTTGTTTGTTTTATTCCTGGGTCCCGCAGGGTGGAGGGGAGAGCCCCCTCCCCTCTGCTTGTCCTCTACCACACGAGTGCCGTGACACATACGCCACTCTCCAGTTCATAAATCAGTGTAATTTAAGGGTTTAAAAAATGATTCTGGATTTGCCAAACTAGAAGTTATAATTCCAAAACCAGAATCTTGGGCTTTAATAGTGAGCCTGTGGGTAGGACACTGGAGAGATGGCTCTGTGGTTAAGAGCACTTGCTGCTCTCTTAGACTTCCTCAACCCACAAGCATGTGAACTCTGGTTCCAGGGCATCGATGCCCTCTCCTGGCCTTCAATTGCACCAAGCAAACATGTGGTGCAATGCACCCATGCAGACAAAGCCCGTACTGCCAGCCCCCAAATTCTACTACTAAAATTCTGCTACAGGAACTTAGGCTTTACTCTAGAAAACATTCCACAACAGGAACTAGCTCTGAAGTTTCAGAGTTGAGGCTGAGTGTAGTAATAGACTCTTGTAATTATTGAGATTAAATTGAGCCCTTCTAATTTCACAAATGAATAATTTTCAGGGTTCCAGTTCCTATTATGTGAGTTTCTCATTCTTTCATGGGACATACAAATTACATCATCAAAACCGAAAGATGCTGCTACTGAGTTATCATTTGTTTTTATGGTAATTACATGTTTTACTTGATCAGTCCAATATTTGCTAATGGAATCCAAGAGTTAAGAAGCACTTACCACGATGGTTAAAAGCCTGTGCTATGGAACCAGACTGCTTATGGTTGGGTCCCATTTCTGTGCTTCTCACATGTGTGACCTTTGAGAAGTGTTCTCGTCTGTAAAATAGGGCTGGCAATGGAATTTACCTGCGGTAGTCGTAATAACAGTGCAAGGGAAGCACTTCAAGTGATGTCTGGCCACAGAAAGCAAATGTTAGGTGTTGACATAATTACTATACTTTAATGCCCACCACGCCAGTCCTGCAGCCTGAAACTGAAAGGGCTCCTTTTTATTTTTTGAGACAGTGTTGCCCAGACTGGCCTTGAACTTGTGATTCTTCTGAGTATCTCAGATTACAGATCTGTGCCCTTAGGCCCGACTAGCATCACTATATTTTTGTCTTGTTTTGTTGAGTGGGGTTTCTCTGTGCAGCCCCAGCTGTCATAGAACTCACTCTGTATACCAGGCTGGCCTCAAACTTAGAGATCCGCTTGCTTCTGCCTCCCCAGTGCTGGGATTCAAGGCATGAGCCACTACCACCCAAGCTTGTCTTGAATTATCTATGTATCCAAATCTAGGCTTGAACTTCGATCCTCCAACCTCAGCCCCCCAAGTGAAGGAGTGACAGGTGTGCATCACCATTATCTGGTCTGCATTATTGCTTCTGGTGGCAAATTTTAATATTAGTCTAATTATGTATTAATATGCATAACTGACTATTGTGTCTCAAGAATCCACTATGACAACTCAAATGTCCTTTCTGGAACTTAAAGCTGTGTTCTCTGAATCCCATAGTTGGTACTTGAATTTCAGATTAAGCATTTAAACTGTAATATTGTATTTTTAGAACTGAGGTTCCAGTCTCAAAAGGCAGAATTCTAATAAGAACATTCTACGTCTAGTCTTATTACTCCAAATTCCACTCCAGGTTCTTCTGTGACACTGAAAGTCTCCTGTCAGATTCCCACGTTTTGCTCTCATAACCTGAAATTCTATTGAGATGAGAAGTCCAGGTTCCAAACTCAGAGCCTGAGATTCTGTTACCGAACTCTAAAATCTCCCATTGTCCTCAGCTTTCACTGAGTTAGTTTCCCTACATTAGTGCTCAGCTGCTGTCTGAGCCCACATTCTAATGTTAGGAGGACAGATCTATTCTTTGTATTCAAACCCTATGGTCAGTTCTACAACCAGAACCAGAAACTTTACTTCAGGCATGCCAATAATGGCAAACCAAGATTCTATATTTGGAAAACTCCATTCTAATCTGAGCTACAGATTCTCTGCTGTTGAGACAGGATCTGACTGTGTTTCCCAGGCTGGTCTTGAATTTCCCACACTCAAGTGATCATCCTGCCTCAACCTCTCAACTGCTGGGGTTATAGGTGTGTGCCACCAAACCTGGCATCAAAGTCTGAGACTTTCTCTCTTTCTCCTTCCCTCATTCTCTCTCTCTCTCTCTCTCTTGAGTATTGAATTTTGAGACAGGATCTTTCTACATAGCCCTGGCTGTTCTAGAACTCACAATGTAATCTAGGCTGGCCTCGAACTCACAGAGATCTGCCTGCCTCTGTGGAATTAAAGGTGTGCACATCCAGAAACCTGGTTCTAAAGTCTGAGATTCTAATACTGAACTTCAGTTACCAAATTTGGAATTGTAGATATTATTATTTCACTCCTTTTTTGGATTTTTTTTTTTTGGTTTTTTGAGACAGGGTTTCTCTGTGGCTTTGGAGTCTGTCCTGGAACTAGCTTTTGTAGACCAGGCTGGTCTCAAACTCACAGAGATCTGCCTGCCTCTGCCTCCTGAGTGCTGGGATTAAAGGCATGCGCCACCACTGTCCGGCCTTTTTTGGATTCTTATACAGATGTAACTCTCAATATTTTTTATCTCCTAGCTACTGGCTAGGAGTTTCTTGAGGCTATCCCAAGCATAATGCTTTATATATGCTCTCATAAACTGTACTCTCAAATGTCTGGAAAAACCAATCTCCATGGAGCCCCTTGGCAATGGCTGAAGTCACAGGGAAGCAGATTGTTCCTAACGAACTTCCTACAGTTCTTCTTTTTTTCACTGATATCTTTGTGGATCTTCTCTCTGTGCCCATCAAGCCTATTAAGGTCAAGTGGCCTCAAGAATAGACACTTACATTAAAGGTGGTGCACACCTTTAATCCCAGCACTCAGGAGGCAGAGACAGGTGGATCTCTGGGAGTTTGAGGTCAGCCTGGTCTACAGAATGAGTTTCAGAATAGTCAGGGCTGTTACACAAAGAGACCCTGTCTCTAAAAAGCAACAACAACAATAAAAGAATATACACTTGGAAGTGGGGTGGTGCTGTAGCTCTGTTGTTTGAGTGCTTTTCATATGAATGGAGCCCTGAGTTCCATCCCTAGCACCATGAAGAATTGTGTGTAGTGGCACATACCTGTCTGTAATCCCAGCACTGGAGAACTAACTGGAGGAGGAGGAGGATCAGGAGTTCAAGGTCATCCTTGGCTACACAGGGAAATGTGAGACCCTGTGTGAAAACACCAAAAATAAACAAGAATATATCACCGGGCATGGTAGTGCACACCTTTGGTTGTAACACTCAGGAGGCAGAGGCAGGTAGATCTCTGTGACTCTGAGGCCAGCCTGGTCTACATAGCAAGTTCCAGGCTAGTCTAGGCTGCACAATAAGACCTTTTCTCAAATATTTGAGGCTTGTTATGATGGTCCACATTTGTAACCCCAGCAACAAAAAAAGCAAGAGGAATGAGGATCATAAGTTATAAGCAAACCTGGGCTAAGACCGTGAGGGGCTGGCCCACCTGAGACAGTGTGCCTGAACTAATGGGAGCGCACCAATCCAGCTGGACTGGGACTGAATGAGCATATGATCAAACCAGACTCTCTGAATGTGGCGGCGAAAGTTGGCAGATGGAGAACCCATCAACAATGACACCAGGACCTATCTCTTCTGCATGTATTATCTTTTTGAGAACCGAGTCTTTTTGAATGCACTC
>PVIU01029945.1:0-16798 GCA_004026605.1 Ondatra zibethicus | reverse complement strand
TCTCCATCCATCGGATGAAATTTCTCCCACCTCTATCCCCACCCCTGGCTTCCAACTTTTGCTTGATGATCCTGTTTGCTTCCAACTTCCAGGAGGTTCTGTGTATGCTTTCTTTGGGTTCACCTAGGTATTCAGCTTCTCTGGGCTTGCAAGCTAAGTGCTTGGTGACCTTTATTTTATAGCTAGGGTCCACTAATGAGTGAGTACATAAGTGCTCCTGGATAGTAAAAGAATTACAGATTCACAATAGGACAGATTTGGACATAAAAGACCTCTAAAGGGGTCACACTGCTGAATAAAGATATGTAGTAGGCTTAAAAGAGAAAAGAAATAAAGAGTATAGAGATATGCTTTAAAAAAAAGAGGGTAAAGTCTTTAAAGTGACAGAGTACAGATAGTTATAGATTAAAAGAAATAAAAATAAGCCACGCAAAAATGGAAAATTCACAGAATGTCTGGATTATGTATTTTATTGTGTTTTCTTTAAATTTTTTGACTGTAAAGGAGCTAAGTACAGAGAGACATTTCATTGTATGGGCTAAGCTAATCCACCATGTATATTATAAAGATATTATGACTTCAGAATTTGGGTCTAAGGATATGATGCTTTGGAAAAGAGGTTCTTCTTTTGTTTTCACAGAGGATGAGACCTTGTGGATTGCTTCAAGACCAATATGGTATGATAGACCATGCCCTCCTGAAAGGTCACTGTGAACACCTCCAGAAAATTACTTCACTCAACTGATGACTGAGATGAACCTAGTACACACGATACACCATGAAAGACCTAATTAACAGCACCCCCACACAGCAGGAAGAAGTTTGGAGAGAAATAACTATGTCCATATTCCAAAATATTGTTTATAAATGTTCTTTTACATTTAAAGGGGATATGATATAGATATGAATAATTTACATTGGTATAAATTTTGCTTTATTGATACAAATTTAAGGTCAATTTTGTTATATGTATATGTATTTATGATCTTGATTAAGGTATTGTGATTGTGTAGTTCATTTAAAAATGTAATGTATAATAAGAAATATAGGTTGTTATGGATAATCATTGATGTAGTCAAGCTTGTAGTCATGTTAGTTAGATTTTCAGTTAGATAGACATTCTTCATCTCTCAAAGACTACAGAATATGGCATTTTAAATGTTTTTGTAACTTAGGGCTTTTCATGACAATGAGACATGTCTGCTCCTGGCAGCACCAATCTACTTCAAGAGAAAAATCGGCATCGAAGAGTCTCTTTATGGAGTTGGTTAGCCATTTAGGCAAGAAACTGCTCTTGCCTGGACTGTTGCATAAACTGGACACAAAGAACCCACAGAGAGAGGACTGCTGAACTTGCCTAAGGGTGAGATGATCCTTCGGGGTTCATGATTCATGAAAGAGTCTGCAAGACATTCTGCAGGATACAAAAGAAAGTGACTGAACTGTCTTTGAAATTTCCTGCTTCATGGAAAAGTCTGCTGGATACTATGGGCCTGTAGGCTGAAGATGGATGGCCCAATGATACAGAAAAATTTTGGATGACTGTCCAGGCAGAGAGATATATTCATTTAAACACTGCCTGGCCCATTAGTTCTAGCCTCTTATTGGCTAACTCTGACATCTTGATTCAACCCATTTCTAATAATCTGTATGTCACCACGAGGTCGTGGCTTACCAGGAAAGATTCAGCGTGTCTAACTTGTCAGCTTCATGGTGGCAGCTCTTTCCCTGCCTGTCTTCTCTCTCCCAGCATTCTGTTCTGTCTACTCTGCCTACCTAAGTCCTGCCCTATCAAAAGGCCAAGGCAGTTTCTTTATTTAACCAATGAAAGCAACACAAATGCAGAAGGACCTCCTACACCAAAGGCTTCTAAAAGAAACACCGCATAAGTAGTGTAACAACGGTAATTGAGGCCAGGACCACACAACCCTCTGCAGATCTGTAGTTTCTGAGGACAGGAAACCACTTCCTACCCACTCAAAGTAGCAACAGGATCTTCTGGACCTGGTGTATCTGAGTGCTAAGGGAATCAGGGCCTAGGGGATATAACAGAGGCTGCCAGGGGCTCCTCACTGGAGGCCTGCTCACTCAGGATCCTTCCAGTGAAGTCTCGATTGGGAGACACCAAGCAACTGAGGAGGGTAGTCAGCATCCATGAAAACCCAAGGAGAACAGAGGGACTATTAAGCAGTTAGGATGCTCAGAGGAGGACTGCAGAAAGGGCATGTGTGGGACTTGAAGAGGTCAGGAAGGGAATGGCAGCCTAGGCAGAAGAATTGCAATAGCAGAGCAGAAAGGAGGCAGCCTTGAGAAGTGCCAACCAGAAATGAAAAAGAAAGGTCATGGGAATTTAGAACTCAGCAGGGAGACTAACCCAAATGCTGGAAGCAGCCAAAGAACAAAACTGGAATTCAGAGATCAAGCAGCATGCAGCAAAAAGGAGACAAGAGGGGTTGAAGCTGTAAAAAAGAAGTTGAAAGACATGCAAAGCTGCCTTGAAATCTCCTGTTGGGATCTAGCCATTCTCCAGAGGCTCAACAGAGGTAACTGGTGGTGGCAGCTCACAAGTGTCAAGAATGCCAGACTTGAAATAAGACGAAGTCCACGGGCCCCGAAAGAGCTGAGTGGGATAAATGAAAACTCCGTGCCTAGATCCACAGGGATAAGACTCCAGAACCTGAAGGAACAAGAGGGTGGAAGGAAGCAGACCTCCTCCAGAGGCCATGCAGCCAGGACTGAGCCTGTGAGACCCACAACCTGGGGCCATCACTACTCCATCCCACTGGGTGTGTTGTTGGAAGTATGTCAGGTTGCCTGGGTTTTCTCCCTGCAAGAGAAGGGTACTGTGACTGTACCTGAAGCCCTTGGACAATTTCTCCCACCAATAGGAGAGAGTGAGAAATGTTAGCTCTTCTTTGGCAGAGTTATTTGCCTGTGTATGTGCATATGTGTGCTCTACGTGTGTGCAGCAAGCCTGTGGAAGCTAGAGGACAACCTCTGGGTTCCTTCCTCAGGAATAGCATCCATCTCCTTCTGAGGCAGACTCTATCATTATGTCAGGATTAAATTGGCCCATTAAATTAGTGCATCAGTGTGACCTGGGATACTCCTGTCTCCACATTGCCAGCACTGGGGTTATAAGAATGCTCCACCATGTCCAGCATTTTTATGTAGGTTCTGGGGATTGAACTCAGATCCTTGTGCTTGTCTAGAAAGTGTATCCACTGACCTATCTCCCCAGGTCAGGGTCAGGAAATGTTTTTTTTTTTTTCTTTGTGCCACATTTAGCTCTCAAGTTGTCAATTTTTTCCTGGGTAATATTGGAAGTCAAATTGGAGTTTAGTTCAACTCCTGTCTCCTGTCTGGGGGTTGATGCAGTTTTCTTGTCTGGGAGGAGAGAACAGAACTGTATTTGTGGCTTATCCTTCATGAATTGTAGTTTTGTACAGCATTTCATTTAATCTTTACAATACTGTGAGATGTATCATTGGACTGTCATCATTCGGAGGAACAAACCTGGATAATGAGAAGCTAATGGGTTTCCTTAAAGTCCTACAGTGAGGAAACAATGGGGCTCTCTGACCTGAGACCCATGCTCCCAATAGCTGGTGTGAAGGCGGAGGCTAGGGCAGACAAGAGTCCTGGACTTGAGACTTGTTTCTGAGTTTCTGCTTTCAGAAACACTTGATCTGGCCTCAGAAAATGGAGTGCCCCCTGCAAGCAGGAAGGAAATAAACCATCGTGATGTCTTCTAACAGCTTCAATAACTAACATGACATTGTGAAGGACGTGCCAATATTTGTAATCTCTCCTGACAAGTTGTTAAGTATTTATAGAAACATTTTCTCCTGGCCCTGCTTAAGGAAAGTACTGTATCTAATTTCCTCTGGAGACATGTGCTGGGGAAAATCAGAAGGATGATCTGTCATCATAAATAGCAATAAATAGTCACCCTGAACGACTTGCTTGTTGAGCAAGGTTGCTTGAATATTAACATCTCCCTTTAATCTTGTCTCCAGGGGAATGAGTTCACGGCTTGGACATGTGCTGAGCTCTGGGGTTGTGGGGAACTCAAGGCTGGGGGCTGGTGACTTCTGAAGCCTGGATCAGTCTGGGGAAACCAAGGCAGGGGTAAATAATGAGTCTCTGAGTTCTGGGGATCAAGGAAAAACGTGACTGTGAAATATGATCACACTGGAAGTGAATGCTACAAGATTTCGACCTGAGTGTTTCCTCTTCCTCTGTCCATTCTTTTCCTGTCTCTGGGACTCATTCACTCATGCTTCCTCATCTATAAAATAAAATAAGGCAAGAGGCTAAGATGGAGGCTCTGTTTGCTCTCAAATCCTATCAGAAAGTTCTAGAAAGAACTGATAGCAAATGGGTAATTCATTCTGACCTAGTGGGTCACAACCAGGCTAGATCTTTCTTGAAGAATACTGGATCTTGATGTCCCAGCACAGAACCAAAAGGCTGACACCCACCTTCTCTCTCCTCTGCAAACATTTTCAAGAAAATGGCTTTTCTTAGGGCAGTACTGGATCAGGCCAGACTTTTAAAATGGAGCTGCCTGAACCTTCCTAATGAGGAGAGACTCAGGAGCTGGGGACTTAGCAGAACAGTTATTGGATACAAAAAGATTCTGGTAAATGAGCTTAGTTTGTATATCTCTGCACAAGTGAGTTGGCAATCCAAGATCCATCCTCATGTAGGTGGCTCTAAGGGGAACCAACTGTGCCTCCATCAATGGAGCAAACTGATGACGTTAGCAATTCTTAGATGCCGAATGAACAATTTGGGGTGTAATAAACTCCTCATTATTTGTGCTATACAAACAAGGGTCTGCTGGTTGCCTCTTAATGATGCTGAAAGCAAAATCCCAAGCTCAGGTGTGTGTGTGTGTGTGTGTGTGTGTGTGTGTGTGTGTGTGTGTGTGTGTGTAGGAGGGTGCTGAAGTAACTTTCTGTAGAAAAAAAAAACTTTTAAATTACTGACTGATTTAATCTCTTGACTTCCCAACAATTTTTAGATTGTTCTAGCTCACTTTTTAAAAAAAAATATACCCTAAGATGCCAACAAGAAGAGAATGGCCCTGTCCTCCCCGCAACATGGACCAGGAACATCACTGGGGGACACTGCCTGGATACTCTCTTCCTTTCTCACAGGCTCCCACTTCTGTGCTTATCAGCATAGATCAAACAACAAAGTAGAGAATCCAGAAAAAAAGAAATGAGGCTCAAGAATCAGAGACCTGAGCTAGTTCCTGGTTTATTCTAGGTTGTATTTTGGGAGATTTCAGTTCATGATCAGTTTGCCCTATGGCTTTTGCGACTGTGGTAAGAGACAATGAGTGCCTTCATGGTCGGATCCTGTGGAGAGAAAGACACTTCTTGGTGTCCAGGAAGCTAAAGTGAGAGGAAGGGCTGGGGTCCTACTGTACTAGCCTACCTGGGCACACTCCCAGTGACCCAGTTGGAGTCCTATTATGCCCTGCCTGGGCACACTCCCAGTGACCCAGCGTCCTCTCACTCAGTCAAACTCTTAAAGACTCTACCACATCTCAATAGTACCGTGGACTTGGATCTCATCCATGGGCCTTTGCACATGAATCAGTGGGGGAACTCTTACCCAAACCTCATCAAACAGCCAAAGGACAAGGTGCAAGAGAGGCAAAAGAACTGCATAGGGTCCTGCACCTCTGAAGCCAGGGAGGTCCCTCTCCAGCCCTGCTTCATCTCAGCTGGCATTTGTGCATCTTTTCCAGATGAAATAAAAAAAAAGACAAGGACACAAGACATTAACAAAATGGTGAGTTGTCAGCCCACCTTAGGGAGATTACATTACAATACGGCCCAAGTTTAAGCCTATAACTAGCTCTTTCTCTAAAGTGCCAGATAATAAATACTTTTTGTCAGCCATGTGGTTCTGTTGCAGTCCAAACGTAGCCACTGATAATATGTAAGTGAATATGTGTGATTGTGTTTCAGGTAATTTCGTTTATGATAGCAGGCTTAAAGACTAGGGAGATGGCTCAGTGGGTAGAGTGCTTACTGTGTAAGTATGGGGATCTGAGTTTGGATCATGTTAAAGCCAGGTGTGGCAGTACATCTATAACCCCAGGACAGGGGAGGTGGGCAGGCAGATCCCAATAGCTCATTGGCCAAACAGCAGAGCAAAATTGGCAAGCTGTAGGTTCAGGGAAAGACACTGGCTCAGATATGAAGTGGAGGTTAATAGAAGACACCTAATGTCAACCTCTGGTCTCCACACATTCACACAAACATGTGCACATCACACACACACACAGAGGTGGAGGTGGGACAGACTGACTGTAATCTGTGTTTGGTCTGGTCCATAAGTAGTAAGTAATCAAGACGCCACTGTCCATTGTTAGCAAACATCCAATTCCTTGGTGGCTGCTTGCCTCTGAGCACAGACTCTAATGCTCCCTCTAAAATCTTTATATTCATAATGTGTACACTGACCAGTAAAAGTTTTCTATACACTCAAATTAAAATCACCAAACTAATTGATTCTCCAAGTGAGAAATAATTCTAATAAGAATTACCCCGCGAGTCCAGCTAGAATTACTGTACATTAATGCTAGAAGAAATAATAGCCCTGTTTCATTTTGTAAATGTTCTAATTTAATGTCACCTAAAAGGTACATAAAGCAGTCTTCAATTTCCTCTTCCCATGAATCTGAAGTCAGCTCTTCCCTATTCATCTATTCTGCAAAAACGATATTGAATTCTTGCTATAAATTAGTCTTTGTGCTAGGTTCTTAATATACAATGGAACGCCTGAAATATGAAGCCTAGAGAAGGGCACAGACATTAACGCTGTAGTGTTACAGACATACACATGTAGAATCCATACAGTCCCAGGATGGTGGTGCTATTAAAAGGTGTGGTTACCTTCTCCAGGATGTGTCTGGGAAAACTTCATGAAAAAAGACTGTAAAATGAGGACAATATGCGAGAGCTCACTGAGTATCAGGAGAGATGGGCATTCTAGGATGGGATGTGTGCCACATGAGACTACACCATATGCCTGGGAACACCAAGGAGCTTCAACCTCAGCTGCAAGTAGCATGTCCCCCAGATGTTCCTTTTCATTCTGGAGACTCTTGCGAAGTCAAAGCAACAGTGAAAGTAGACGGGGGCTAGAGCATTCAGACAAGGACTATGGTTGTCCCACCGGTTCCCGCCCCCCTGCATGCCAGCACTGTCACATCTGCAAAAGAACCTGCTTCCTGAACATGTGCCAAGTCAGCTATCCCTTCAAATATGAGCTGACAATGCCCTTACTTGTGTATTCTCCCTTTTTACAGCCCTTTCCCAGGGGCAGGAAGTAAGAGAGAAGCATTAAGAAAGAGCCTTTAGCCTGGCCCTCATCACCAACCTTATATTATGTTAATTAAGGAGCACTATGGGACAGAGTATTTCTTGGTCCAACTGCTGTCCTTGACCTTGCAGTGCTGTGGCAGTAGGACCTGACCACCAGGCTCTATGGCATATTTTTCTGTCTATCCCACTTAACCATCTGTGGTGGTTTGAAGGAAAATGACCCCATTAGCTTTTATAGTTGAATGTCTGGTTTCCTATCTGCTTAGTTCATCCATCACTAGACATTTGACCTTATCAGTAAATGTATCAGCCTCTTAGTAAGTTTTGATAAACTCATCTTGCCAGCCATCTCAGCGTCCTCTTCAGTCTTTGGAAACCCTATCTTTCACCTTCACAGCTGCTCTCACTGAATAAGCCAAGTTTAGAGTTCTCTATGGAGCTTTCTTGCCTAACAGAGTAGTACAAGAGATGTAGCATCCTGGTGCCTCAACCCAAAGCCTTGAGAGATTATGTTTCTAGTCTGTAGGAGGGAGGAGGAAAGACTCATAAGAATAGAACAACCCAGTCATGTCAACATATCTCCCTCGACTTCCAGAAATAACTAAGATGGTTGTTTTAGTCCATTGACTTAATGGCTACAGTAACCAAGTCACTTACAGACAGGCTTACTCATGCGTCCTAGTTAGAGTTTCTAATGCTGTGAAGAGATACCATAACCACACCAACTCTTATAACGGAAAAACATTTAATTGGGGTGGCTTACATTTTCAGAGATTTAGTCTATTATCATCGTGGTGTGACATGGTAGCATGTAGGCAGACATGGTGCTGGAGCTGAGAGCCCTACATCTTGGTATGCAAGCAACAGGAAGTGGTCTCAATCACTAGTCATGGCTTGAGAATGTATGAGACTTCAAAGCCTGCCTCCACAGTGACACATTTCCTCCAACAAGACCACACCTACTCTGACAATGTCACAACTCCTAATAGTGCTACTCCCTTTGGGGGCCATTTTCTTTCACACCGCCACACATGGGGTAGATGAAAATTCCATTAACCAGAATATGAAGTATAAGAAGAGGAAACAAGACTGGGATAGGGGGATTACAAGTTTAGTCTTGACTCAGTTGAGATTGTGGGGTAAGGAAGACATTCAGTAGTCAGAGGCAAGGGAGGGGAATTTTAATTAGAGACAGTTTTGAGAGGCATTGTAAGAGCTGTGAGAAGAATGGGAGAAACATTGGCCAAGGATGAGCCGATGGTAGTGGGGAATACCAACATTTATGCATCAGATGAATAATACCTGACTGTCAGACCAATGTTTCCCTTCTATGTGACAGTATTCAGTATATACATAGTAGATTCTTGAGAATTACTTCTGTCTAAAGGAGACACCAAACTATAGCCAATTATTAGGAATTCTCACACCTCAACTCTCTTTTTTTTTAATTTTTCTCTTTCTTTTTTTTTAATTAAGAATTTGCTTTTAGTACAATCTTCTCATTTTACACAGCTCTCCCCATTCCCACTCTCTCACCTCCTCCTGCTCCATCCTTCCTCCTACCTCCCATCTACTCCTCAGAGAGGGTAAGACCTCCCATGGGGAGTCAACAAAGCCTGACACTTCACTTCGAGGCAAGACCAAGGCCCTCCCACCTAATATCTAGGCTGAACAAGGTATCCTTCCAAATAGAAAGTACTCCAAGATGTCAGATCAAACTCTAGGGATAAATCCTGGCCCACTGCCAGTGGTCCCACAGACTGCCCAAGCCTCACAACTGTCCCTCACATTCAATGGGCCTAATTTGGTCCTATGCAGGTTTCCCCACTATTAGTTCAGAGTTGGTGAGCTCTCACTAGCTCAGGTCAGCTGTTTCAGTGGGCAGCCCCATCAAGGTCTTGACCTCCTTGCTCATATTATTGCTCCTCACTCTCTTGGACTGGTCTTCGGTAGCTTGGCCCAGTGCTTTGCTGTGGATTTCTGTATCTGCTTCCATCAGTTGCAGGATGAAAGTTCTATGATGACAATTAAGGTAGCCATCAATCTGGTTACAGGGGAAGGCCAGTTTAGGCATCTTTTCCATTGTTGCTTAGAGTCTTAGCTGGGGTCATCTTTGTGGATTCCTGGGAATTTTCCTAGTTCCATGTTTCTCAATAGGTTTTTGATGGCTCCCTCAATCAAGATATCTCTTTCCTTGCTTACCCCAGCACATTTTTTCACAGATCTTGAAAGAACAATACTCAACTTCATATGAAAAAGCAAAAAACCCAAAATAGCTAAAACAGTCCTCTACAATAAAGGAACTTCCAGAGACTTCTCCATCCCAGATATCAAACTTTATTATAGAACTACAGTAATGAAAACCACTTGGTATTGACATTAAAACAGACAGGTTGACCATGGAATCAATTCCAAGACCTTGATATTAACCCACACACCTATGAACGCTTGATTTTTGACAAAGAAACTAAAAGTATACAATGGAAAAAGAAAAGCTTCTTCAATAAATGGTGCTGGCATAACTGGATGTCAATATGTAGAAGAATGCAAATAGATCTGTATTTATCCCCATGCACAAAACTCAAGTCCAAATGGATCAAAGGCCTCACCATAAATCCAGCCACACTGAACCTTACAGAAGAGAAAGTGGGAAGTAGCCTTGAATGCATGGGCACAGAAGAGCACTTTCTAAATATAACACTAATAGCACAGACACAGAGAACAACAATTCATAAAAGGGACCTCCTGAAACTGAGAAGCTTCTGTAAGGCAAAGGGCACAGTCACTAAGACAAAATGCAAAATGGTAGGCTACAGAATGGGAAAAGATCTTCACTAACCCCACATCAGACAGAGGACTGATATCCAAAATACATAAGGAACTCAAGAAACTGGACATCAAATTACCAAATAATCCAAACAAAAAAAATGTGGTACAAATCTAAACAGAGAATTCTCAACAGAAGAATTGCAAATGTTCAAAAGACACTTAAGGAATTGTTCAACATCCTTAGACATCAGGGAAATGCAAATCAAAATGACTCCTAGATACCACATTAGACCAGTCAGAATGGCTAAGATCAAAAACACTGAAGATAGCTTATGCTGGAGAAGATGCAATATAAGAGGAACATTCCTCCATTGCTAGTGGGAGTGCAAACTTGTACAGACACTTTGGAAATTAGTGTGGTGATTTCTCAGAAAATTGGGAATCAATCCACCTCAAGACCCAGCAATATCACTCTTGGGTATATACCCAAAGGATGCACACTCATACCATAAAGATATTTGCTCAGCTGTGTTCATGGCAGCATTATTTGTTATAGCCAGAACCTGAAAGCAACCTAGATGCTCCTCAACTGAAGAATGGATAAAAAAATGTTGCACATTTATACAATGGAGTACTACTCAGTGGTAAATAGCAATGACATCTTGAAATTTGCATGCAAATGAATGGAACTAGTGAAAACCATCCTGAGTGAGGTAACCCAGACCCAGATAGACAAACATGGTGTGTACTCACTCATAAGTGGATATTAGACATAAAGAATAAGCAGTCTATAGTCCACAATCCCAGAGAAGCTAGGTAGCAACGAGAACCCTACGAGAGACATACATGGATCCCCCTGGGAAAGGGAAACAGACAAGTTCTCCTGAAAAGATTGGGAGTATGGGGGGAAGGGAGGGAGAAGGAGGGGGGAAGGGAGGAGGAGAACACCTCAGCTTTCTAAGAGAGTTGGGGATGTCCCACACAGCTTGTCACTAGAAAAGGGGGAAAAACAAACCTTCTCTTAGATTTAAGCTCTTATACGCCAGTTATTCCATCAGTGCTACACAGAAACAAAGCTTAGGTACCACGCAGAAAAGAGTCAGCACGGACTGACCTTGCCAAGTTTGCCCTTCCCTGGTATCTCTGAATTCGAATGGCTAGTGGTTCCTTACACTGATGCAATCAGTCTTGCCCTAAATGACAGCTGTGCCACTTCTGCCTAAGCCATTTGCAGCCACAATACGTTTCATACTGAATACCTCTTTCCAATGTGGGGAGGTGCAGACTGGAAAGAAGATGTCTCACATGAGCTCCTAACAGCAGCTGTAAGCAGTAGGTCTCTCATGACCCCCCCCCCAGCAGACCAAGTTTCATGCATGTTGTCACAGCTCTCTGGCAGGCATGAGCTGTGCCTGTGAATTCTACTGGAGAAGGCTTCTCCTGACCTTCCGCTGAACGAACGTCTTTTTCTCTTGCATCCTTTGCTGTAAGGAATCACAGTTGGGATGGCTGCTATATGCTGCATGCTGCGAGCCCCCAAGAAAACAAAAATAAAGACAATCTTGAGGACTCCCAACTTGCACATTGTGCTTACCAGTCGTTGTCCCTGAGCTCAAATTTGGCAAAAATACTTTGCCTTATCCAACCAACATCCATCACCACTTCTATAGCCACCTATACTGAAAGCTGGCTACTGGCTGGTCACTGGATCCCTTCTTTCTAACACACACCGAAGCTCTAGTGCATGCAAACTTACACTAGCTTTGACGCTCAAAAGTGGTGTTTGCATGTTTTGAGATATGCTCTCACTATGTAGGTCAAGTTGACCCGGAAGTCACTGTGGAATCCAGGCTAACTTCTAATGGTGATTTTCCCACATCCACTTCCCAAGTGCTGGGATTGCAGGCATGTGCCACTATGCTTGGGCAGGAAGAAAAAATTAACTTTTAAATGGAAAAAGTTCAAAAGACGCATAGATGATTTTCATTTCTTTATTTCCTGGCCTCAGTACTCTAATCCAGGGCCACACAATTATTTGTGCGAAAGGTATACTTCATATTCTCAACCTGTACCTCTCTGTGGAGATTTGAATTCATGGGATATTCCCTTTACACAGCAAAATGCTTCTAGATGGCTGACCCCAGCTCTGTCTCTCAAAGCTCCTACTTCTTATGCAGATGCAACACTTTCACGTGCGATTACTATAACAGGAATTTCTTTAAAAGTGGAAGCATATTTGAGAAGATGACTATATATTAAATTGTTGCAATGAAATAAAGTGATTTTGAAAACCAACAATAGAGGTCAGGAAGACAATATGAAGAGACATTCACATTTCTGAAATGGTGAGAATGTGTTGATGAATGCAGATAGGATTTGATCCAAGAAGAAATAAAATAAGAAAAAAAAATTCTAAGGGAAAAGACACTGAAGTGGTACCACAGAGTTCCAGATTCAGAGGCATTAGGAGAAGAGAGGGGAATCTGGCCATCCAGAAACAGGTAGGCAGGACAGGCATAGTGTCATGCATCTGTAATCCCAGCACACAGAAGACAAGAGCAGAGGATCTAGAGGAGCTATTCTGGGCTACAGAGAGAATTCGAGACCAACCCTGGGCTACAAAGTGAAATCCAGACCAGCCTGGGTTACACAGTGAGGCCCTGACTTAAAAAAAAATAAAAAAGTAAAATGAAGAAAGGAAAGAAAAAAGACAAGGTGAATTGTGGAGAACTGAGGAGGACAGTCCCTTCCTGTGACTTCAGACAACAGTGAAGCTGCGGGTGTGCCACAGTGAGCGCACTGAGGCTCCGGGACTGTCCAGACTACCAGGAAGAATGGACCTATGCATGCATGCAGAAAGATGAAAGCCCGTGCAGACCTCCCTGTGAATTCCTTCCTGCCTGTGATTCATCTCAACCAAGGTCAGCAAGGGAACACTGGCACAAACGTGAGAACGCCTGCCAGTCTCACCAAGCAATTAAAACCCAACACTGTGAAAAGCAGAGCAAGACTCGATGTTCTCATGTACTAAAAGCTCAAAGGCACACAAAACAGGCAACATCATATTTCCTTACAATTAATTAGATCTCCCAAAGACCAAAGCTTAAATCATTAAAAAAGAAACATCCAATCAGCAGCCAAGCTCAAGACAGGCAACTGTGACTCCATGAGCCACTGTATACTGTAGATGCTACTGAAAAATAAACAAAATCATTCCAGCCCAAACAGCCTCAAGATGGTTTATTAAAATATTTTCTCTCTGGACAGAGAATGAGAGTATAATGTGTGAAAGTAAGGGTGACCAAACACACACACACACACACACACACACACACACACACACACACACATACACACACACAAATAGCAAAGCGAAGCTGTCTTTCGGGTTTGTTTTCAAACAAATGTACAAATCTCCAGTCATGGCAGTGAGGACATTCGAGAAATCGAAAAAACAAAGACTGCCAAATTACAAAGTCTAACCAATTACAAATATGAAAGAGACTATTTAAGGTGTAAGTGGAGGGCCACACATCTAATGCTACATGGGGAGCACAAATTGGAATTGATAGATGAGAAAGAGAAAGGACACAAAGTTGGATGGGTAGGAAAGAGGGGCGAACCTGGGAAGGGGTGGGGGAGGGGTGAATGGGATTAAAATGCATTGTACAAAACTCATAAAGAACTTCAGAAAGATAAAAATGAAAGAATAAGATTTTTTTTAAAGAAGAAAACCTTGGGGGCTGGAGAGATAGCTCAACAGTTATTTTAAATAAATGGAGAAATTCCTAAATTTCAGTTTTGAGGCAAAGTTTCATTATTTAGCTCCAAATGGTCTGGAACTTACTTAGCCAAGGCTGGCCTCAAAGTTAGAGCAATCCTTCTGTCTCAGTTTCCCAAGTGCTGGGATTACAGGCATGTACCCCCAAGCCAAGATTTTTGTTGGTATTTTGAGACAGTGACTCACTCCCTTTAATGGCCTGGAACTCATTAAAATTGCTAGTCACACAAGAGATCCTAGAGTATACAGAAAGGGAGCCATATTCATTCATAAGGTATCCACAACCATTAATACCCAAACTGAGTAAGCATGACATCAAAGCGGTCCTACTTGCCAGTCACTAAAGCTGTGTTTGTATCTGTCAATCACTAACGCAGGGCCTCCTGCCAACTTTACTTAAGTTCTTAAGTGTTTCAGTTTTCAAATTTAAATAACATATTAACATATCAAAAGTATTAAATATTACTGTATTGAAATATCAATATATTATCACCAAGAAGAATTTTGCTTAGAAGTCAGTCATTATAAATCATCATCTTAATAAAAATGCAAGATTATTTCAATAGAAGGTGGAAATATATTTGACCAAATTCAACGTTTTATATCCTCAGTACACTAAGAATAAAAGAAAACCTTCTTGAATCTTACAAACCCATCTGTCACTAAAGTGACAAACACAGCTAATGGTGAAAACACATAAAACTTTGCATACGAAAATAGAAAAACTTCAAAGTCTGAAGACGATGCTGTTGCCATGATTACTGTGCCAGAGGGTTAGTCACTGCTGAAGAAAGAAATTAAATGGGTGCATAATTATCAAGAAGGAAGAGGGAGGCTCACCAGTGCTTGTGGAGTAGGTATTCCTGTCTCTTGGAAATTAGGGGGAATCAAAAAAAAAAAAGGATTACACTTAATTAGAAAGTTTAAATTTGCTAACCAGAAATAAATAAGCAATTAGGGAAAAAAAAAACAGAAATAGAGCCAGGTTTGATATCCCCTAGCCCAGGAGCCAATCCCAATCTATTCCCTGTTCTCATAACAAAGCTTTTTGACAATGTTGATCTGCCAGCTTCTTCCTACAATGTCTGTAGCTCCTTTCTCTACTGCAGACGCAGAGCCTATTGCTTGAAGCAAAGACCACATGGCCTGACAAGCCTGAAGTGTTTACTGCCTGGCCTTCATGACAAGATTGCCCGTCTGTGGAATATAGCCCCATGTTCATGGACAAAGTGTTTAGAAATAAATTCAAAATGCAACAGTAAACTAGAATCTAAGAGAAACTTAAATATAAATACTATATATTAGACAATATGTAATATATACTGTGTATATAAGTAGAACCTCTACAACATATTATGCTATTTAATACATATAACATAGCAAATATAATTCAAATAGACTATATACTATACTATATATTATGTATAGCATAACATATGATTAATATAATAATATTTGCATATGTTTGTATACATATGTTACATATAATGTCCTGGGATAAAAATATTCAATATTATCAATATCTACTCTCCAAATTAATCAATTAACATAAAATAATTCTATTTAAACTCCCAATTAAGTGCCTGTTGAATGTGACACTGTATTGTCAAAATTCAAATAAAAGATAAGCGGAGACAAAGAACGCCACTCTGACAAACAGCTTTGTTTCAAAACACACTTAGAGCCCTATATACACACATCAACCAGCAAAGTCAAACAGACAAGGCAGGACACAGTATTTGAAAACATTATCCTAAATACATCAAAGTATCAACAAGATGGAAATTACCGAAAACAAAACCTACTAAAGGACAGAAAACCAAAGCAGTTAGCCTGGCCTCACAGCAGGCCTCTGCCTAGCAAGTTCCACACCCAGAAAAAGTGGCTTCTAAACTAAGAAGATGCTTTTGAGGTCTCTACAAGACAAAGAGAACAAGAGTTTCAGTCCAGGCATTGAGCCTTGTAGCTGCCCACATCCAGCTTGAGATGCCAAAGAGCTATATCCAAAGATGTAAGACATCCAGGGGTAAACAAGCCTTGGAGAAAGCCGCCTTTCAGCCCCAGGTCCTCAAAGCTGGATCAAGGCAATCTGAGATCACAGGTTTTGTCAGAGTCAAATATCAATTTAGAGTGGATTAGAAAAAGAGCCAAGTAGAAATTCTAGGCTTAAACATACAATAAAATTAAGACTTCAAGACATGGATCAAAGGAGAATTGGTTAACTCCAATATTCATGAGGAAAAAAAATATTTAAAGTGAAGACAGTGAACAAAGAAAAGAAATTTACAGAAAAGAGGTTATGAGACATGGAAAACACAGTGAGAAGAACTTGCGTGGGTTTAGGTGAATCCCAGAAGAGGGAAGAGAAAGCAGGTCAGGAACAAAATATGAACACATAAAATGCCTTTTAAATTCCCAAAACTAAAGAAAGAAATTAATCCATGGATCCAAGAGCTAATGAATACTTAGAAAACTAAACAAAAAGTTATAGCCCCCAGAAGCATAATAATGAAATGTGGCAGGCGGGTGATAATTAGTCATGGGACCAATACAATCCTTCTAAGAAGAAATGGGTGTACAGCAGAACATAGATGGTGTAGGAGGGTCTTCTGTTTGTATATTGCCCTCATTGGTTAAATAAAGAAAACTGCCTTGGCCTTTTGGTAGGACAGCCCTTAGGTGGGCAGAGTAGATAGAAGAGAATGCTGTGAGAGAGAAGGCAGTGGAGCAGACGCCATGCTTCTCCAGCACAAGATGGACACTGGTTAGACTCATGCCGGTAAGCCACAACTCAAGTGGCAATACACATTAATGGAGATGGGCTAAAATAATATGTGAGAGTTAGCCAATAAGGGGCTAGAGCTAATGGGCCAGGCAGTATTTAAATGAATACAGTTTC
>PVIU01029944.1:0-16800 GCA_004026605.1 Ondatra zibethicus | reverse complement strand
GAGGCAGAGGCAGGGGCAGAGGGAGGCAGAGGCAGGTGGATCTCTGTGCATTCCAGGGCTACCCTCTGACACACTGTCTCTAAAAGGGGCGGGGTGCAGGATAAGGTACCAGCAGCATTTGAAATACAGAAGGGTCACAACAGGGTCGCAGGGTGGAGAGTGTCACAGTGCCCTTGCAGAACAGACTAATTGTCACTGTTCTGGTTACTCAGTTGCTAGTTGACCCCCCCTTCCTCTTAAACTCCTTGTCAGGGTCTTGATGTTTGAATAGGAGTTCGCTTGATAATGATGAGTAGAAAAGGACACCTGGGTGAGATTAATCTGCTCGAAAGGTAACAAATCACGCATTGATGCTTACTGTATGCACTGGGGAATCGAAAGGTCATTGTCCCAGCCAGGGGTCCTCAGTAGGGCACACAGGACACCAGACCAGACGTGTGTGGCTGTGAGCCTGGGGGATGAAGGTGCTGCTGGTGTCTGGCAAGGCACTGGATGGCCACCATGGGGTAGATGGAGGGCCTGTGCCTGGGTAGATGCCACCAGGGCCAGCTGAGAAGGGGGTCGAAAAGTCAGGCCTCCGAGACTTTCTGATCAAAGGATGTGGCGTGAGACTGGCTCTGGAGCCAGCTGCCTAGAGCGGAGCTGTCTGAGCCCTTTGAGGGGTGTTCACACAACAGACCTCTCTGTCTGCCCCATCCCTATGTGCTGCTCAGAATCACAGATACCCCATCTACACTCCAGAATACTGTTAGGGACCCAATAGCAGAGATAGAGGAGGGAGGGAAACCAGGACTCCTGGGAAGGGCTGGCAGGTGGCGAGAAGGTGGGAACCATGGAAGTATCTTGAGCAGGGGAAGGACGCAACCTGGCTTCTTCCATCACTGCCTCATCATAGGAGCGAGCATCTTAGGGAGGTAAAGCCAGTCACCCAAGGACACACAGACATAACATGGCTGAGGTGGGATTGAACTCTGGGACTCCCCAAAGGCAAATTCAACGGTACCTACAGGGCAGGCATAGGTCAGGAGGCCAGGCTGGGCACTGGGGAGGCCTTCAGAGATGTTCTCTGGAGACTCCTGGCCCTGCCAGAACCCCCAGGGGCTGATCCCGAACTCCAGGCCACTCTTAGCTGACATCCCTGGGAGGCCTGGAACCATCAGAGGCGGTCTCTTGACTTGTCATCTGGCATTTAATCAGCAAATGTCTTACCAGCATGTCAATGTGGCCTGGCTGTATAGAGCAGTTTAGGGTGTGCTGCTTGGCACCCACTGCCTGGCACAGAGTAGGCTTTCAGCACCCGTTGCAAGCATACAGTAGGCCTTCACCGTAGAATGGTCAAAGGAACAAAAACCAGTGTGGAAGCCTCTGTCCTTCAAGATCATGACCGTGGTCAGCATGGACTGAGTGCCCACTGTCTGCCAGCACTCCAGGGAGTGACCACCTCTGAGAAGACTAGAAAATGGCTACCACTTCCAAGGCCAAGTGCTGGGCTGGGAGCCCAGCCTCCCAGAGCCTGGCTACACCCAACACCTTTATATTTTCTATGCTCTGACTGGCCTTAGCTATCTGCCAGAACAGAGTGGGGAAGCAATTAACCCCAGGTCACACAGCATGGGCTTGAATGTAGACTGTGTAATTCCAGCCCAAAGCGTGCTCTTCAGCCCCACAGACCACTGAGGAGGGTCAGTCAGCGCCAAGGAGTCGGGGGGTGGGGAGGAATGGCCAGTGAGAGCAGAGGACTACAGGATGAGGCACAGTGCTCTGAAACAGGGGGACACTGGGCAGGCAGGAGGTGCCGCCAACTTCCACCCCCGCTGGGGGCCAACCTGCCCGGAGCCTGTGAGGAGGTGCCCTCCCGCCCTCGCCAGGCTGACAATAGCTTCTATGTACACCTTGGTGTGAGAGAGGCGTTGTCCTCTGGGAGGGCTGGCTGTGGTGGCCCATGTCCCAGGTCGCTTGGCAAAGAGAGGTTCCAGTGCCTGAGGGTGATGTGTGTGCGGGTCTGGCCTATGGCTCCTGTGTGTCTGTCCCAGTGTGCCCACGCAGGTCTCGCACACCTGTGGAAGGTGTGTCTGCGCAGGCCTGTGGCTTGGGCCTCCTTTGTGTCTGGGGCTGGCATGTGTGTAAGCTGGCTGCACGTGTGTTTCTGTGTTTTGGTCGTGTGTGGTCCGTCATGTGCTCATCTGGCTGCATCTGTCTGTGGGGCACCTCAGAGACCAGGGCTGTGTGGAGAGAAGACATCGGGGCCACCCACAGGCACAGTCCCAAGTGAGATGTAAGCCATGGGAGGCTGGCTCAGTGGCATGTGAAAGTGTCTTATGGCATCTAGCTGTGGGTCAGAGAGAGAAGTAAAGCTCACAGGGTAGCCACGCTGTCCATAGCAAGCCAGGTTGCCCTGCTGCTACATGACAAAACCACTGGAGGGGGGGTGCAGATAGGGAACCCACGACAGAGCAAAGTACGGACACCACCAAATCCGACTTGGTGAACCAATGAGTTTTATGGGGTTACTTACAGGAATATGGGTGAGGGGGTCACTTACAGGAGCAGACATGACTCAAAGACAGCTGCATCACCAAAGCTCACCCCAGCACGGATGACAGCTCACAAAGCTGGGAACCTGGAGCACACTGCACAGCCTGCAGGCAGCTGCACAGGTTGGAGAGTGTCCTTTCCAGGTGACTCTTGTCTAAACCTCTTCCAGCAGCTCAACTGGTCTCGGAGTCTTTGTAGCCAGTTTCCTTCTGAGGGGAACTCTCAGCCTTTATTACTCTGGAAGGGAGGGAACTAGTGGGTCTGCTCGGTTTCAGCGACTTCCTGAAGCTATCCTGAGTTATTTACCTTCCTGCATAGGCAGCCTCAGGCAGGATAGAATGCTTTGGTCTCCAATGAAGCTGTTACACAACACCTACCCCCAGGACAGGAGGGACAAGCTGCCCATTTTGTAGAGGCTGCAGCTGAGGCCAGGGAAGGGTCATTCCCTCTGAGGCTGGAGGAGGAGCTGGCCCAACATTTCCACCCCAACTTCCTGCCCTCCCCAGGAGTCTTCTTGTCCCAAAGTCCTGGTGAGGCCTGCCCTAAAGACAGAACTGAGCCCTTTGAAGTCACAGAGCCCGGTTCAACTTTTGTCTTCAGTTCAACTTTTGTCTTCACTGCCAAATGACTGTGCTACCTAGGTCAAGTCACTTGGCCTCTCTGTTGTGCTTTTGCCTCATCTGCTAAATGGGAATGATAATTTAACTACGGTCAAAGTGCCTGATCCCTGCCGACCCTGACGACGGCTTTGGTGCTCTCCAAACTGTCCTGGAAGTGTGCACACCTTTAATCCCTGCACTCAGGAGCCAGAGGCAGACAGATCTCTGTGAGTTTGAGGCCAGCCTGGTCTATAGAGCAAGTTCCAGGACAGCCAGGGCAATGAAACCCTATCTCGAAAACAAACAAAATGTCCTGGCTTTAACCGTGGTGGCATGGCTCCCATTCTTACCGAGATCCTGAGGGTGGTTGAGAGAAGGTCGGCTGTGAGCTGAGTCCGTGACCAGCATGGTGAGCAGTGTCCTGCATGCTTGGGGATGCAAGGCCAGGACTGCTACAGGTGAGTGTCTGCAGGCAGAATTTTTCATTGGGACTGCTGGCTCCCCAATTAATGATGCAGAGGCTTATTATTAATTATAAATGTTTGGCTGATAGCTTAGGCTTGTTACTAACTACCTCTTACAACTTAAATTAACCCATATTTCTTATCTATGTTCTACCACGAGGCAGTACTCTTCTTTAACATGGCCTGTACATCTTCCTTCTCTCCACTCTCCTTCAAAGCCCCCCCCCCTTTTCTCTGTCTGCAAGTCTCACCTAACCTCTTCCTGACTTAGCTAGTGGCCATTAGCTCTTTATTAAACCAATGAGAGCCACCCATCTTCACAGTGTGCAAAAAGACTGTTCCCTAACAAGTGTCAGTCGGGTGACAGGGGTGGGGCCTGGGTGTGGCTGTCGGCCTGGTGGTGGGCTCACCCTGTGCTGCTTGAGAGCTGTGAGTCCGATGGGGAATTCTGGCTCCCTCTCCTCTTCTGGGTCTTCCTGGGCCAAGAGTTTGGCTCAATCAGGTGATCTGAGGCAGCTCTCTGACCCTGTGAGGGATCCATGACTCAGTTTACCCACCTGTCCATGCTGACCAGAGGCTTCCAACATTACTGCCTTAGAGAAATCCTGAGTCACTGGAGCCGTGGTCCAGCTGCCCGTGACAGCAGACAGAGCCCTGTGAGTGGAACAGGTACTCTCAGAAGCCCCCGCGAAAGGGTCCGCAGTGGCCTCCCAGGGCCACCATGTGCCCTTGCCTTCTGGTCACTATTTCAGGCTTTCCTCCTCACGCAGGACCCTGTTCCCAAGAGGCACTCAGGTGACCAAGCCCACTGTCCTCCTGCCTTCTTCCTTCTGTCTTGTTACTCTTCTTGACTGCCACATGCCTAGGTGCTGTGGGCGGCTCAGGGGAGGTGACAGAGACTGGTGAGGTGGCCAGATTCACTTCTTGATGACCCGCTGAAGCACAGGGCTCCTTTAGCACAGTTGCAGGGGCCCCACCCAGACACTGCAGCTGGGGCCTCTGTTCTCCCAGCCTTGAAGGTCATGAAAGGCCTCCAACAGCATGGCTGGGCCCAATCTGCAGGTGACATGGGGTTCCTGGTGAGGAGAGAGCAATCAGACAGCTTGGGATCACAGGCTCCAGGCTGAGGGTGGGGCCACATGAGGAACTCTCATTTTTCAGCTCAGTTGCAAGGGGTGGGGACTACTTGGGCAAAGAACCTGGGATTGCCTAGGGAGAGTGATGTGCAGGGAACTGAGGGAGTAGTGGGGACCAGAAGGGTGGGAAGAGGTGAGGTTCAGGTATGTTTTGACAGTCCCAGTGAAGGGCTGGAGAGATGGCTCAGCAGTTAAAAGCACTGGCTGCTCTTCCAGAGGACCTGGGTTCAATTCCCAGCACCCACATGATGGTTTACAACTGTCTGTAACTCCAGTTCCAGGCTATCTGGCACCTGCACAGACATACATGCAGGCAAAACACCAATGGATATAAAATAAAAACAAATAAATCCTTTTTAAAAAGAGAGTCCTCCTGGGGCTGGAGAGATGGCTCAGAGGTTAAGAGCATTGCCTGCTCGTCCAAAGGTCCTGAGTTCAATTCCCAGCAACCACCTGGTGGCTCACAACCATCTGTAATGGGGTCTGGTACCCTCTTCTGGCCTGAAGGCATACCCACAGACAGAATATTGTATACATAATAAATAAATATTTAAAAAAAAGAGTCCTGGGAGCAGGCTTTCATAGTGGGGCTGGGGTGGGGAGTGCGAGGAGGCCAGCTCATGACAGCAGGACTTTAAGATGCAGAGATACAGCAACAGACATAGGGCAGTTAGCCATGTCCCCCTAGCCTGTCCAGTATCCTCCCACCCATCGCTGTGATGGCTCCTCCTCTTCCCTAACTCATCCTAGATCCTACCTCCATTGTATCTAAAACACCAATGCAAATAAAATTAGATTTGACTAGCCTGGTTGGCCTGCAAGCCCCTGGGATCCCGCATTTCCGTCTCCCAAGTGCTGGAATTTAAGCACGTGACACCATGCCCAGCTTTTCTCGTGTGGCTTCTGGAACTCGAACTCAGGACTTTAGACTTGTGGGACATGACCTCCAGCTGTGGCTCCATCTTCCAGCCCCTCAGTTTCCCTATTTAAAACTCACCCTGGGCTGGGTTTCGAGTGCGTGTGTTCCCAGAATCCTGACATGCACAGGACTGGCATGGCATTTACTGTCACCCTGCCCATCTGCCTCCACCTCTTGAGGCATTCCCTGTGGGGATACACCAGGAACCTATCGCTGGGGAGGTCTGTCCCCCACTGTGTCGTCCCTCGTTGTGGACAATAGGAATTGTCTCCTCCTTCAGTGATGAGATGAGGATGAGAGAGAGAGAGAGAGAGAGAGAGAGAGAGAGAGAGAGAGAGAGCACTTCACACTTTGCGCCTGACCCTGTTGCTCAAGGAAGCCCAGCTCCTAGCAGGCTGCTCTTGCAGCCTCTGCAGGGTCCTGTAAAGGAAGCTCCTCCCCAGCATGCTGGGGACACTATGGCAGGAGCCCTTCGTTCCAGAATGCACCTGGGGATTTCTCAGCCTCTGCATCTGGAGATATATCTAGAGCTGTCATTCCTGTGGGTTCTTCAGCATCCCCGGCCTCTCCCAGCCAGATGGGAGTACCACTGCTTGCCCTGCTCTGATAGCCTTGAATGTCACCACATGTTCCGAGACAGGGACTGCCCTGCTTATGAACCCTGGCAGAGGCCCACAGTGACCGATTGGAGATGACACTGAGGGGCACTCCAGAACCTGGTGTTTCCAGGAGAGCTGGCTCTGTTGCGGAGGGAGGAAGGGAGCCATGGTGGGAACACAGGGTTGGGGTGGGAAAGGGGAGAAGCAGATGGGAGAGTCCAGTGATGCTTGACTATGAGGCTTGGAGCAGCAGTCATTCTGAGTCAATGAGGAGAGCTAATTGGAGGACAGAACCCAAGTCCGGGGTCTATATCTTTTCTGATCGCCTAAGCTTACAACTTAAGTAGTCCCTAATTCCCTGTAGGAATCTAAACCACCTGGTCTACAAGGTGTGCGTTTCCCAACTTCTAAAGCCCTCTTGGGCAGGGCATCTCTCTTGTAGTCAAGAGCACCAAAGTCCTGTAGATATTATATATATTATATATTTCAAATAGCCCTTGATGGCATGTCCAATTCAGAGCAAAGGGATGCGCTCTCCCTACCAGGGAGGCAGGGCACCAGGGTCTTCACCCAGACACATCTTCAGGCTGGGAATTTGCTGGGAGGCTCAGGTCTCCCAGAGAGGCCACCTGGCAGTTCCTCCTTGGAGTTCAGGCTGCTGCTCCAGACCTCAGTTTCCCCGTCTGTGAGCTGGGGGTGGCAATGGGGCTGCTTATTCCCCAGCCTGTTATGAGGACTGTGGTCTTTATTTAGAGAAAGCAAAGGGCCTGATGCTGGGCCCTTGCTCAGCAAGCACGAGCTGCAGCTTCTGTCACTTGGGTCAGCTGAGGAAAGTGCCACACAGGCCCTGTATGGGTGACTGGCCAGAGCGAGACCAGCTGAAAATAAAGGCAATAAAAGCGCTGCCAGGAGCATCCCTGAGAGTCCCGGGGGGTGGGCAGCTAAGCCAAGCCCAGCCTAGCAGGCCTGCCTCCTTCCCAAGGCCCTGCAGTGCCATGGGGACACTCAGCCCCTGCAAAGCAGCCTGGCATCTCACCTGGGCCTGGGCTACCTTCCCCCCCAACACTCCCCAGTGGCAGGAGCACTGGGCCACACCAGATCGTGTTTCCAGCTTGTTCTAACAACTGTTCTTCACAGACCCTAACATTCTCTGCTCCTGGTGTTACTCCTCGGGGACACCATGACCCTTTTTGCTCTGTGATTCAATGAGATAATACATTTGCACCCAAGTCCCTGCCCCAGTCCTCAGATGGAAAATATGAAATAATGGCCCTTGTCCTTTCAAGTCCTGAGCTGGGCCCTATGTCCCAGGTGGGGATGGTGGGAGCTGCAGCAATCCAGCCACGTCCAGTCTGAGCCTTTGGAGGAGAAGGCTAGAAAAATAAACCAGAATTTTTTTTTCACTTCAGAATATATTTGTTTTCTTTTTTTAATTGATTTTTATTGAGCTCTACATTTTTCTTAGCTCCCCTCCCTGCTTCTTCCCTCCCCTTCAACCCTCTCCCATGCTCCCAATTTACTCAGGAGATCTTGTCTTTTTCTACTTCCCATGTAGATTAAATCTATATATGTCTCTCTTAGGGTCCTCATTGTCTAGGTTCTCTGGGATTGTGATTTGTAGGCTGGTTCTCTTTGCTTTATGCTTGAAAACCACTTATGAGTGAGTACATACGATATTTGTCTTTCTGGGTCTGGGTTACCTCACTCAAAATGATGCTTTCTTTTTTTTTCCTTTTTAATCTTTTTTTATTGATATTTATTGAGCTCTACATTTTTCTCTGCTCCCCTCCCCGCCTTTCCCCTCCCTCTTTTAACCCTCCCCCAAGGTTCCCATGCTCCCAATTTACTCAGGAGATCTTGTCTTTTTCTACTTTATACTTCCCATGTAGATTATATCTATGTAAGTCTCTCTTAGTGTCAGCATTGTTGTCTAAGTTCTGTGGGATTGTGGTTTTGTAGGCTGGCTTTCTTTGCTTTATGTTCAAAAACCACCTATGAGTGAGTACATGTGATAATTGTCTTTCTGTGTCTGGGTTACCTCACTCAAAATGATTTTTTCTAGTTCCATCCATTTTCCTGCAAAATTCAAGCTGTCGTTATTTTTTTCTGCTGTGTAGTACTCCATTGTATAAATGTACCACATTTTTCTTATCCATTCTTCGATCGAGGGGCATTTAGGTTGTTTCCAGGTTCTGGCTATGACAAACAAAGCTGCTATGAACATAGTTGAGCACATGTCCTTGTGGCACGATTGAGCATCCTTTGGATAAATACCCAAAAGTAGTATTGCTAGGTCTTAAGGAAGATTGTTTTCTAATTTTCTGAGAAATTGACACACTGACATCCAAAGGGGCTGTACCAGCTTGCACTCCCACCAGCAATGCAGAAGTGTTCCCTTTTCCCCACAACCTCTCCAGCATAAATTGTCATCAGTGTTTTTGATCTTGGCCATTCTTACAGGTGTAAGATGGAATCTCAGAGTTGTTTTGATTTGCATTGCTCTGATGACTAAGGATGTTGAACATTTCCTTAAGTGTCTTTCAGCCATTTTAGATTCCTCTGTTGAAAGTTCTCTGTTTAGGTCTGTACTCCATTTTTTTATTGGATTATGTGATCTTTTGGTGTCCAATTTCTTGAGTTCTTCGTATATTTTGGAGATCAGACGTCTGTCTGATGTGAGGTTAGTGAAGATCTTTTCCCATTCTGTAGGCTGGCGTTCTATCTTGTTGACCATGTCCTTTGCTTTACAGAAGCTTTTCAGTTTCAGGAGGTACCATTTATTAATTGTTTCTCTCAGTGTCTATGCTACTGGGGTTCTATTTAGGAAGTGGTTCCCTGTGCCAATGAGTTCAAGTGTACTTCCCACTTTATCGTCTATAAGGTTCAGTGTGGCTGGCTTTATGCTGAGGTCTTTGATCCATTTGGACTTGAGTTTTGTGCATGGTGATAGATATGGGTCTATTTTCATTCTTCTATATGTTGATATCCAGTTATGCCAGCACCATTTCTTAAATATGCTTTCCTTTTTCCATTTGATATTTTTTGCTTCTTTATCAAAAATCAGGTGTTCGAAGGTGTGTGGATTAATATCTAGGTCTTTGATTCGGTTCCACTGGTCCTCCTGTCTGTTTTTAATGCCAATACCAGGCTGTTTTCAGTATTGTAGCTCTGTAGTAGAGTTTGAAGTCAGAGATTGTGATGCCTCCAGAAGTTCTTTTACTGTACAGGATTGTTTTGGCTATCCTAGGTTTTTTGCTTTTCCATATTAAGTTGAGTACCATTCTTTCAAGGTCTGTGAAGAATTTTGCTGGGAATGGCATTGAATCTGTAGATTGCCACTTGCTTTTGGTAAGATTGCCATTTTTACTATGTAAATTCTACCTACCCAAGAGCATGGGACATCTTTCCTCTTTCAAACTGGAAATTCTTTTTGTGAACTATGGTTTTTCTAAACTACTGAGGCTGGCCTTGAACTCTCAATACTGCCTTGGCCCTCTGAATGTTGAGATTACTGACATACACCACTGTACCCTGTTTAAGTGATGCTGGGTTGGAACCCAGGCCTGAACACGCTAGACCACCAGTGTACCGACTGAGCCACATCCCCAGCCTGGAATTCTGTGGATTTTTTTAATTTGTTTTGTGTTTTATTCTGTTGTATGCTTGTTTTGAGACAAGGTCTCAGTGTATAGCCCTGACTGGCTTGGAACTCGCCAAGTAGACCATTCTGACCTTGAACTCATAGAGATCTCCTGAGTGCTAGGATTAAAGGCAAGTGCTACCATGCTTGCTCAGATTCCATTTTATGCTTTAGATTTTATTTTTGTTTCATGTGTATGGATGTTCTGCCTGCATGTATGTCTATGCACCACGTGCATGCAGAGGTCAGAAGAGGGCATCGGTCCTTTGGAATTGGAGCTACAGACAGTTGTGAGTTGCCATGTGGGTGCTGGGAACCAAACTCTACAAGAGTAACAAATGCTCCTAACCTCTGAAACATCTCTCCAGAATTCTGTTTTTAACTTACCAGCTCATCCGTCAAATGCTCCTATATTGGACACCGTGTGTGACAATCAGGAAGGCCCCACTCTTCTGGAACTCACCATTTACTGATCATTGTCCAACAGGATAGATCAATGACCAGTTTGCCAGTCAATGGGCAGGCTGCTGCTTTCTGGTCTTTTGGGATCAAATGCAACACATGTAAGAACGAGCGCATCTGCTGGGCATGGTGGAGCTTGCAGGCTGAAGCAGAAGGGTGGTGAGTTCCTGGGCTAGAATGAGCCCTTGTTTCAGATAAACAATGTGAAGAAAGAAAAAAAACACTCCCCCTGTGGGCCTGCCTCGGATTGGGACATGAGAGAAGTCAAAAGGACCTCGTGGGCACTGTGACTCCCTAGCACACAGGGATGTGGGGCCAGTACTGGCCCTGAATCCCGGGCCAACTCTTGGCTGCATGTGACCCATGGAGGCCTCAGTTCCTCTCCGGCAAGCCCCACCACAGGCCTGGTGTTCTCATGAGGCTGGTGACTTGGATGTGATTGAACGCTTTGTCCATGATTGCACCACTGTGTGTCCACGGCAATGCTGAGCATCCACTGACCACTGGGACTGTCTCAAAGACGGCCTCTCCGCCATCACCCAGCAGTGACAAGAACTCCTGGAGTGGGGTAGGGCGTCACCCACACTTCCCCTTTTGGTCCTTTTAAAAATAAACAATGAGTTGCGAGTTGGAAGGGCTGGGTTAGCAACTTCCAGCCACAAGTGGGAAGGAACCAGAGCAGGTGTTTGTGATCCACTCACCCAAGAAAGTGCTGGAATCTTGTGTACCTGACAGTAGGAGCTGCTCTCCTCCTCTCTCCACCTTACCTCTGGAGTCAAGGGGAGGAAGAGAAACCATGTGAGCCAAGGCAGGTGGCAGGTCTCTGGGAACAGGCCTGTAAGCCCTGCCACCCGCCACTCCCTGCTCCTGGACCTGAAGGAGAAAAGGCTCCAGGGAGAATGACAGCATTAAGAAGGGACCGAATCCTTCCCTGGTTGCCAGGCAGGCACCGTGAAGGGGCCTGTGTCCAGAGGACAAGCAAGGCCAGGGGAGCCTGGGGCCTGAACTCTGGCTAGTCTGTCCCTCTGTTCACCAGCTACCACCTGAGCCCTACTGCGTGCTGAGCAGAGTCAGTACCAGGAGACACACTATGCGCTCTCAGAATGGGGACCATGGGAGGGGTAGATGGCGGATCAGCGTCATGCCGGAGGATCCAAGGACCCCCAAGCCTTGTGATGATGTGGACAGGGTAGGCTTGCTGAGGACCTGACCTTCAGTGGAAAGTCGGTGGAGTGCTGTAGAGAAGCCATGTGAGCCGAGGCAGGTGGCAGTGGAGAGCCAATGGAGTCTGGGGTCTGGGATCGGGAACTGGAGGTAATATAACAACATATGCAAAGACATTAGGCAGCAGCAGGCCTATCCTGAACCACAGAGGCCAGCACAACAGAAGCCAGGGAAAGAGGAAGGCTGAAGGAAGGGGCTAGGGCAGGCATGGCTTCGTGGAGCAGTTCAAGGACCTCTACTTATTAACTGAGGTAGGAGCCATGGGAGGTTCTGGACAGAGGCGGCCCTGCCCTAAAACATGCTCTAGGAGAGGAGACTTGCAGGGCTGAAGGTGAAAGCAGACTGGAGAAATCAGGACAAGGACAGGGAGAGACTAGGACGGTGCTCACAGCACATCAGCTGCTGTGCACAGCAGAGGACCCAGGGAGATGCACCCGGATCAGAAGCATGCCCATGGACCCTGTGCCATTCACCCCTCCCACATAAACCCACATGCAGTCATGTGGCTGATGTGCACTTTGGATTTCTATTGATCCCAAATGTGCATTCTAGACACATGTTCCACACCCGGCCTCTACACATGTGGCTGATGCAATACAGCATACAATTCACACACATGTAGACACCCACAGGATAACTACACAGATGTATTCTATAAACAGGTGTAGACTTGACCCATGCAGCAACCCTCCCACATACCCACACATGACACACCACGCACACACACACATACACACACACCACCACATTCAACACAAGACACACATCACACTCACCCCCCACACCTACTACAACACAACATGCCACACACACACCCCACATACTCACACATATGTATATCATACCCCACACCACATACCCTCCCACACCAACACACCAGTCACACATCATTCATACACACACACACACACACACACACACACACACACACGTACCTAGTGATCCAATGCCTGCATCATAAACCACGTTGATATACTTCTGACTTCAGAATGGGGAGTCTACCACTTTGGATTTGGGGTGCAGTGTCTGCTTTCCGCTGCTCAGCTTGGTCGGCCTCTCAGGACTCAGGAATCATAAACCTGCCTGGCAGGGCTGCTCATGCCGAGCAGCCACCTGCTTCGGGGGCAGACACAGGCTGTATTAGCTGTCATCACTTAATAACGAGGCCTGATCTGGAGCCAAGCAAAGCCCACAGGGCACCTTCCCGGAACAAGGGCGTGCTCGCACGCTGGCACGCACACCCACACGCCCTCTGTCCCGAGCAGGGTGTGTGGGAAAGCGACAGACCCATGTGGGAAGGAAGGACTGAAACCCTGGAGACCTGTGAGTCAGCACAGGGATGGGACAGTTAACGGGTGTGTCTCTCAGCTTCAGAAGGATGACGAGATGGAAGCCTAGATAAGGTCATGAAGGCCGGTGGGCTAGTCAAGATTCCCGACTCCGCTCGTGAGGGACCAAACCCCAACACAGATCGATTCAAGCTAAAAAGAGTTCAGTGAGTCACATTAAAGACATTTTAGAGTTGGGTTGCTTCAGGCACAGCTGGATCCAGGTGTTTGGATGACCTCTGCTTCCCACATCTCTGGAAGACTGAGTTGACAAGAGGTACCGGAACAGCTCCATGGATGTTAGCTGTTATGTTCTGCTGTCGCCATGACGATCTCGCAGCCCAGGAGCCTTAGGGAAGCCATGCTCTGTCTCCATTACACAGGCTCCCACAGGAGTTCCGTCTCGGGCTGGAGGCGGGCTGCTGTCACCCTATTTCTACAAATTCCCCAGCAGGGAGGCATCTGGGGCTGGGTAGACCTGGAATTCAGGTTCAGTTCTGTTCTTAAGTGACATCATCTCCCCATGCCTCGGTTTCCCCACTTGTAAAATGAGGACAATGACTTCCTTGTGGAGCTTTTTGTTGTTGTTGTCTTTTTAAAAAGTAAAATTGAGGCTGGATGTTGGTGGCGCACGCCTTTAATCCCAGCCCTTGGGAGGGAAAGGCTGGTGGATCTCTGTGAATTTGAGGCCAGCCTGGTCTACAGAGAGAGTTCCAGGACCGGTTCCAAAGCTACAGAGAAGCCCTGTCTCAAAAAACAGAATAAATAAATAAATACATAAATAAATAAAATTTATTTTTATTAGCTAATTTGTGTGTGTGCCTGTGCACATGTGAGTATGTTTGTACGCATGTGCTCCTGTGTGTGGAGGTTGACATCAGTGTCTGCATCCTAGATCTTCATATTACTTGTTTGTGTTTGTGGGAGGGGTATATACGCAGGCATGCACGTGTGGAGAGATGTGGAGACTGGAGGTTGACATTGAGTGCCTTTCCCTATTGCTCCGAATTTTATTTTTTGAGTTAGGGTCTCACAGAACCTGGTGCTCGCAGAGCTGATAGAGTTGCTGGTCAGTGAGCCCTAGGGGTCCTTCTGTCTTTGCCTCTACAGGGCTGGGATTACAGAGGTAGGCCACAGCATCTGTTTTTTTTTATGTGAGTCATGGGGCTTGAACTCAGGTCCTCATGCTTGTATGGTGAGCACCTTACCCACTGAGCCATCTCCCCAGCCTCTAAGGGATCGCTTTTGAGACATGGTTTCACTCTGTAGGCCAGGTTAGCCTCAAATTGACAAGCCTTTTGCCTTAGCCTCCTGCTTGCTGAAGTCAGAGAAAGCCTAGATTTGTGTCTGGGCATCTGGCCATGCAGCTCGACTCTATGACTGTGAGGTAAGATTCAGGCTGTCCATGCAGGTGTTTTGAGTTTGAGGCTGGTGAGAGGCGACCTCCACACTGCCTCAGTTTCCCTTCCCGGTGAAATGGCCTTACAGCCATGGAATAGGGAGAGAGGTGAACTAAAAAGAGACAACGTGGGGCTGGAGAGATGGCTCAGAGGTTAAGAGCATTGACTGCTCTTCCAGAAGTCCTGAGTTCAATTCCCAGCAACCACATGGTGGCTCACAACCATCTATAATGAGATCTAGTGCCTCTTCTGTACTGCAGGCAAAAATGAAGACAGAACACTGTATACATAATAAATAAATAAATATTTTTTAAAAAAAAGAGACAACGTGACTTATAGATGACATCACACATGCGTGTTGAGAGCCTACTGTGTGTTTAGGATGTTGGGATGGGGGCTGACTTTCCACCTCTGACAGATACCTTTCCACTGTCTGCATAGGCAGACAAGATCATGATGGAGAGATCACAGTAGTGACAGAATAGTGATGGGGGACAGGAGACATCTGGACTGTGCCTGCCCAAGGTGCGGAAGAAGGTCTGAGTGTGGGACACGTGATCCAGGCTGGACGAGCCGTCGATGCAACGATCCTGAGGTTGGAGCAAGCAAGGCCTACTGGTGCTGGCAGGAAGGCACCCGGAGTGCAGCTTTGTCCTCCAGACTCCGCTCTTGTCTCCCAGCAGAGCCAACCTCAGGCCAGCATCGCCTTCCTGAGCCGTCCCAGCTGTTGCGGAGGTGCTGCTGTCCTGCTTGCTTGTTTAATGACAAACAGCATTTTTCATCCTCACTTAATTACGCAACAGTCACTCATGGGACGGTTGCCATCAGTCCTCGTCCCCCGCGTGGGACGGTGCAGGCCTGAGGACCACCAGCCTTTGCTCTGTGTCCTATCCTGCCTGGCCTCTGTGCCTTCACATGTAGAATGCGGACAGTCCGTGGAGGGTCTGGAGGTGATGTGGCCCTCTCTCTGCCTGATTCAGGAGGGTCCTGGGCTCTGCCAGTGCAGTGCGGGGCCTCAGGGCAGGATGTTGTTCTTGCACGAGGAAGAGAGCAACAGCCAACCTCTCGCAGCCTGTGGGAGGGTAGAGGACACCCATTTCTGGGACCAGCAGACTAGGCTGCAAGTGGCCAGCCTCTGTGAGATGGGTGTGTACTGCTTGCTTTAGCCAGAGCCTCCTTCCACACCAACGACATCTCTGTGTGATGTGTCTCAGGCTGTCATTGTGCGGGACCTGCACACAATCACGCTCTGGGAGCTGGGTGGGTGGGTGAGGTTCTGGGAGGGCAATAGGGCTTCCTGGCGAATGAGAGCTCCAACTCTCCTGGGTCCTTCCTCCAGCCCCTCTTTCTGAGTCCCCGCCTCCCGAGAGAGGCGTGGCTCTGCTGCCTGCACAGGAGCTGGACCTGAACCCAGGCCCAGACAGTGATGTCCTGCCCTGGTAAAAGCTCCCACTGTGCCTGCACTGTCCCCCAAGCCCCGCCTGGCACCTCCACTTCAGCCAGTTGCTACCACCTAGATTTCTCAGCCCTCATATCACATGGTTACCTCATCCCCACTCCCTCTGAGCAAAAGCTGCATTCTCACATACTCTGCTAACACCCTCAGAATCCAGTTCACACTGTGTCCAGAGGGTTCCTCTGGCACCCCAAGTTCTCACTGACCCTCCCTTGCCTAGACTCTCTCTCTCTCTAACCCTACCCCTGGGTTCAAGCTCCAGATAAGATCCCTACAGGCCAAATGTCCCCCAGCCTCCATGTCCCCTGAGCTGTCCTGCATCACACTCAGACCCTGTGTTGTGCTGGCTGCCGGGGCCTCAGCTTCGCCTTCCATGTGGGTACCTTGGGGACAGTAGGCACTGTCCAACACCCTGAGCTCCCCAGATGCTACAGGACCCTGTTGCCAGTTACATCTCTAACTGTTCTTCAAGCAGACAGGCATCCCTTTGGACAAAGCTGTTGACTGACTCTCATGAAGGGCTGACTGGGTGTGTAGGGTCAAGTCCCAGCTCTGCTGCTTTCCGGCTGTGTGTTCTGGGGTAGGTTGGTTGGTGTCTCTGAATCTCATTTCCCCAGTGAACTGTATAGACCTATTGTATGGATTTAATCCCATCAGGTTTTGTGGACACACACTGTTGCCCGCCCCAGGACCTTTGCATAGGCTGTTTGTGGGCTTCTCTGAAATGTCTTCTGTCCTGGCTTTGCCTGGGAGGTCTAGCTCCGCCTTCTCAGGAAGCCCTCCCTAATCTCTCCAGAGGACCCACGCTGATTTGTGTCTGTTGAGGTTCAGGTTCCCATCTGCCCCCTGACTCCTGCCAGGCTCCAGCCAGGAATGGTTTTTACCTCTGTCTTTATCACTTACACAACATGAACACTGTTGGGAGATACTAGTCACCAGGGTCACCTGTGCTGTGACCTTGGCCTTTTCATCCTCCAAATGAGAAAGCTGGGACTTCGAGCATTCCCTCCCAGCAGGATTCCCTCCCAGCAGGATTCC
>PVIU01029943.1:0-16795 GCA_004026605.1 Ondatra zibethicus | reverse complement strand
GCAGTTCCCTTTGGAGAACAAATCTGACGAGTGGAGTCTAGGGACAGAGAGGGGCAGAAAGGAAAGGGAGGAAAGGCTGATGCAAGGAGACAGCAGGTAGAGCATGTGCCCAGCTGTGCAAGACCCTGCGCTCCATACCCAGACCACAACCAAGCAAACAGCAGCAAACCAGGCTATGGAAGTAGTGGGGGGCTTACCAGATTCCCTCTGCTGCTGTTCACCTCCCAAGGGCTCTTGTAGTAAGGTAAATCCCGTACCTAGATGGGATTGTGCGTGCAGTGGCAGAGCACTGACGAGCACACACTCTAGGCAAAGTCAATGCTGTTGGCTCTGTAGTCCCGCAACAGCATCTTCCCGTGGGGGGGACGCCATGTGTTGATTATGGGCTCCACAAATGTCTTCTTTATAAAATGTATATAGCTTTTACTTGAGGTTCAAATTATTTACCTACCAAATGTGAATGAATACCCGGGTACCTTCTAGATCTAAATTTGCATCTTTTGTCAGCACCTTCCACTGACTGATAAGCAAAGCACATAAATTGGAGCAGGGTTATGTGGACACACTGCCCATTGCTCCCAGTGACATCAGGCCCTGCTACTGAAGCACTGAGACGGATGGGTCAAATAATTTACTTGTTGTTCACCTCCAAATGACTCTTGTAGTAAGGTAAATCCCGTACCTAGATGGGATTGTGCGTGCTGTGGCAGAGCACTGACAAACATACGTTGTAGGCAAACATGTTTATGTTTGGGTCTCTGGCATGAGGAAACCACATGCAAAATGCAATTCATTTCTCCTATTCCTTTTGGACCTGGCCCTCTCACTGCTGTGTGCTATCATCCTGAAACTCCAGGGTAGGTCGTTGCTGGCACTTCAGTGTTACCAGAGTTCCCCTCTCAGGGATTTGTTGCTGCTGATGTTGTAATTTATATCCCAGTGCTAGTCTGTTTTTTTTTGGCACTATGAAAAATTAGGGTGAGCAGAAATTTTGATGATTTAAAAAATTTATTCTTAGTTCTTTTTTTTCCAGTTAGATTTGAATATTGTGTTAGTAAATAGCTGCCTTAGCTCTATTCCATTTTGGGAATGCTGTCTTTTCCCCCCTATAATTACTACCCTGAAGGGACAGCCTTGCCCTGTCCCCAAGGATATTTAAGGATAGTAATGACATTTCAAAGAAAAATGATTGTAAGGTCAAAGTCCCTCTTCACGATACATGAGCGATTTGCTCCTTTTCTGTTCTACTGAATTTAATTAATGGTAATATCAGTGTATTGTACAGAAGTGAAGAAATCCAGGAAAAGCTCTCTCGTTACATCTTGAAATTGCCTGTGATTAAGCAGATTTCCACACAGTATGTAGGCATGAAGTGTAGCCAACCAGACCAGTTCTGGATTCTGGCTGCCTGCCTGAATCCCAAGTGTTCTGTTTACGGGCTGGGGCTTGGAGTCATTTGACCTTTTTATCTTTAAAATGGTAAAAATCCAAATCTACCTGATGGTTTGACTGAGGATTATCACCTGCAAAGAGAATAAAGGAAAACATACAACAAACATCCAAATGTTAGACAATAGCAGAGGAAAAGCCAGTTTTATTTGAAATATCTGATGGGCTTTGAATGTACATACTAACTATAAATGTCATGGTTGGCTCTCATATCCTGTGGTCAAGAGGAGTGATTTAAATTCATCCTCTTTTATTTTGGAGGTTTAACTACTGAGAAATCAAATAATTTGTGTACATTTGAGTTACTTCTAAAATGACTTAATTCCTGCCTATTTTAATCAATTAACTAATTAGTGTAACTACTGTTTTAATGCTGTTACTAAATCGCCCATTTTAATGGTTAGCTCAGACTATTTTTCTTTTTACCCTCTATATCTCTTTTTGTTCTCATTAATCTAAGAACAGTGTTTAAGTGTGCATGCTTTCTTTTGTTGTTGTTTTGTTTTACATGTATGAGTGTTTGGCCTGCATGCATGTATGTCTGTACACTTTGTGCCATCAGTGCCCACAGGGACCAGAAAAGGCCGTCAAGTTCCCAGGGACGAGAGATACAAATGGTTGTGAACTACCTTTGCTGAGTATTAAACCCAGGTCCTTTGAAAAAGAAGATAGTGGTCTTAACTGCTTCATTTACAGCCTGTGTGCATACTTTTATTAAAGGTTTACAGATTCTAATTTATCTGTAATTACTATGCAATTCCATAGAATGAGCTTAGGCATCTGTGGACTTTAGAATCTTTGGGGCTTCCTTCAACCAGTCTCCCACATACTAGCAGATGCCAAGTGATGGCTGCTTTTAAAGGACCAGTATTTTCTATTCTACCAAAATAATGTATATAAAGTATATGAATATTATTTAAACCACTAAACGAGTCCATCTTTTGTTGAAAATAGAAATGAATACATCATACTTTTGTCTCATGTAATATTTGAAATTTTTTTTCTTAAATGTGTTTTTTTTTTTAATTTCTAACTAAGAGATTCCTTTTCATCTCTTTAAGTAGTAAGGATGTTATCTTTTGAGTATCCTCATATTAATTATTTTCAGTTCCTTTGAAATTGTACTTTCTCAGGCATGTCATCTTCTAATATTTTTCTGTTATGGATTCACCTAAAGATGACCACACTAACATGTAGGCTTTGAATATAATCTTATCATTTTCAGTTGTATTTTAGTTGTAGACTGTTCTATAATATACATGCAGTGTGGCTAACACCAGTTATGAATCCATTGTTTCACCTGTTTTCTTGGTCTTGCTGCTGAAATACTTTAAAGGAAGTTCCATATGCAAAGACTTGAACATGCAATTGGAGCAAAAGGTGTATGTTTCTATCAAGGTACCATCATCAGAATTAGTTTCTAGTGGTCGGGCATTCTTTCAGCTCTCATACAAGTAATGAGAAGAAGCTCATGTCCACTTATACCTGCATATGTTACGTTTGCCTGGTATTTCCTCGAATAGCAGAAACTACCGTGATTTGGTTGTGCAGAAACTTCTCAGAGCACCCACGTGCACACACTGTCTTACACTAATGCTGAGGTTGTCAATATAAGCACAGTGTAATGTCTGTGCTCATGTCACTTGTAGTTTAACACTGAAGGATTGTATACTTACAGAGTAAGAATATAGATGGCAGTTTTACTACGTCTGTGCAGGATCGAATACTTCAGCTGCAGTTTTGAAATGGGTTGGTGGTAGGGAAGGAGGGATTCATGGTCTGATTCTGAATGAGAGATAGATGAGTCAGGTTGTAGGTGGAGGCTGCTCATTCGTTCCCGGCTGCTCAGACCCAAAGTGATCACACAGAAACTATATTAATTGCAATACTGCTTGGCATCTTTCTGGCTAGCTCTTATCATTTTAAATTTACCCATTTCTATTAATCTGTGCATCACCACGAAGTTGTGTCCTACCTGCAAGTTTCCACCATCTGTCTCCTCAGGCAGCTACATGGTGTCTCACTGACTCCGCCTAATTTCTCCTCTATCTCTGCTTGGGATTCCTGCCTTACTCTGTTCTGCCCTGTGCCAGGCCCAAGCAGCTTCTTTATTCATTAACAAACACATTCCCAGCATACAGAGGGGGATGTCACATCAAGGTCATCATGGCTGGACTGTGGATGCTGGCATAGCATGATGGGCTCAGAAGCAGACTACAGTACATTGTGTGTTTACTTTCTAGTGTGGAAAGTCCTTCTGTATATGTGTTGCTTTTATTGGTTAATGAATACAGAAGCTGCTTTTGGCTAATGGTTTAACAGAATATAGCCAGGCAGAGAAAGATATAGAGAGAGAGTAGGAGGAGTCAGGGAGAAGCCATGTAGCCTCTGCCAGAGACAGATGTTCAGGAACTTTACCTGGTAAGCCACAGCCATATGGCGATACATAGATTAATAGAAATGGGTTAATTTAAGATATAAGAGTAAGCCAGAAATACGCTTAAACTAGTGGCCAAACAATATTGCAAATATAGTTTCTGAGTGATTATTTTGTGGTCTCGGCAGCCAGCAATGAACAAACAGCCTCCCGCCTACAACTTTAGGAGTAAAGATTTTCAATTCCATGTTTTGCAGTTCTACCTGATCAAATTGAATGTTAATGGGGGTAGGTTTGCAATCACAAATAGTTCAGATATTGAGAAATACTGAACTTTGGCAATAAACTTTTGGATTTTTTTGAGGCAAGATCTCACTGTCAAAGTCATGCTCCCCCTGCAACAGCCCCCTGAATGCTAGGATTACTTGCATTTAATACGAGGTCTGGCTTCAGCCATAATATTTGAATACACATGAACAAAATAATTAAAACTGAACATGATTATGTTGCAACACTTCACACTCTTCTCAAACTTACTAACAACCTTATTTGAACACTAATTCTTCAAGCATTTCACTGCTGTTTCTTTAAAGAAGTCTGTGAACAACATGGTCTTGTTGGACGTATGGCACAAGGGCACCATAAGCAGTGCAGTCCATTCTCTTATGTTTTTCTTTAACTTGTCTTAGAACTACTATGTCTCACCACTGTGAATGAACTATATATATATAACTTGTCTTAGAACTACTATGTCTCACCACTGTGAATGAAATATTTATATAACTTGTCTTAGAACTACTATGTATCACCACTGTGAATGAACTATATATATAACTTGTCTTAGAACTACTATGTATCACCACTGTGAATGAGCTATATATATAACTTGTCTTAGAAGTACTATGTATCACCACTGTGAATGAACTATATATATAACTTGTCTTAGAACTACTATGTCTCACCACTGTGAATGAACTATATATATAACTTGTCTTAGAACTACTATGTCTCACCACTGTGAATGAACTATATATATAACTTGTCTTAGAACTACTATGTATCACCACTGTGAAAGAACTATATATATATAACTTGTCTTAGAACTACTATGTATCACCACTGTGAAAGAACTATAGATGAAGTTGCTCATATTTCTTTTAACTGTGTTACATAACTTTTCCCCCTCAAGGACTTGTTGCTGGTATTCTAGTGATTGATAGCATAATTATAGTCAAAACTTCTTGGACCCTTTTAAAATCAAACAGAAGCTCTGTCTTGCAAGGAAAGAAGAAGAGGAGGGATGTCCCAGTGTAAGAAGAGAGCAAGAATCCACTCTTTCTCCATCTGTTCACCCTGTTTGGGTGGATGCTCAATGGATTAGATGATGGCTGCCCATATTGTGAGGTTCATCTTTATTTACACTACTGGTTCAAATATTTATATGGTCTAGAAATATTCCAAGACTCACCCAGAAATAATGTTTGGCTAGCTCTCTGAGTAGCCTTTTTTGTGAGTACTAGTTTGCATGTGAAGTTAATAATTATCTCTCACACACACACACACACACACACACACGCACACACACACACACACACACACACCTGTCTTGAACACACTAGAGAAATGGAGGACCTCAAGATTCTTATTTCTAAATGCCTTTCTTCAGTGAACGAAATTAGGATTCCTTGGAGAAATAGTTCTTTTCAAAGTGGAAGCAAGAAAAATAGATGAGTACGAGAGATCTTCCCAAGTATCAGTAATGAAGGGTTTTTTAAAATGTGTGCTTTAAAATGACAGTGCCATGTTCAAAAGACTCAAGACCCAGCATGGACAAGCCCCTGCCAATCAAATTTGAGATGCTTCAAGCCAATACACTGGTAACAGATGATAGCTTAAGGATTTAAAGAATAGTTTGTGTCTGTCCATATAAATGAACAAGTAAAGATGTGACTCTCCTTTCAGCAGAATTCTAGCTAGTATATGCAGGAGTTAAAGATTTATAATCCTCTCCATATTGCTTAGCAAATTAAAGACTCACATGGTCAGAAAACGAGAAAGAGATACAGTAAAGATAGATTCAAAGAAATAAACCTCTAAATGGTTTACTGTGTTTAAAAATATATGTAGGCTTGGAAAAAAGAGTATAAAGCCCTTAAAAGAAAAAAAAAGGGAGTAGTTGGGTATGGTGGCACACACCTTTAATCCCAACACTTGGGAGGCAGAGGTAGGTGGATCTCTGTGAGTTCAAGGATAGCCTTGTCTACTACAGAGTGAGTTCTAGGACAAAGATACACAGAGAAACCCTGTCTTAAAAATTAAAAGAAAAATAATAGAAACAGAATTTAAAGTAAAGCCACGAAAAGATGAAAAATACACAGAGAATCTGGATACTATATATTATTATGTTGTCTTTGAATTGTTTGAATGCTGAGGAAGGAACAACAGCTGCTAAAAGATATTTGTTTATAAATGCTGCTGAATTAATCCAAGATAGATATTTTGAAAATAACTTGACTTCAAAATTGAAATCAAAAGATGTGTTACTTTGGAGAAGAGGATTTGCTTTTGTTTTCACAGGAAATGAGAGGCTGTGGATTCATTCTGAGTTAAGAAAAATCAGGTTTGATCAAGGATGACTACCTGAGAAATCTCCAATAGAAACAGATGGCCTGGATGTCTGAGCCTCACAGGATACTCCAGTCAGGACTTGTTCATAATTCTAAATTTTCTTTAGGTCCCCATAGGATTATCAGTGCTTCCAACCAGCAGGAATTAGCCTGGAAAACTATGCCCACATTCCCCAAAAATGGACTGTGGATGTTCTTGTTCTGAGGGGGAAGTGGTGCAGGACAATTGTCTATATTCTGTCAATTATGTTTTAAATAAATTCTGATTGGCCAGTAGCCAGGTAGGAAGTTTAGGCAGGACAACCAGACAGGAAGTAGGGGTGGGTCAATGAGAACAGGAGAACTCTGGGAAGAAGGAAGCTTTTTCTGTAGTTGTGAGCCTGCCACAAATGAAGCAAGATGTGATTGCCTCTCTGAAAAAAGGTACCAAGCCATGTGGCTAACATAGACAAGAAAAATTGGCTAATATAAGTTATAAGAGTTAATAAGAAGCTTGAGCTAATGGGCCAATCAGTTTATAACTAATGTAGACCTCTGTGTAATTTCTTTGGGACTTAACGATTGCGGGAACTGGGTAGGACAGACAACCTCAGACAACAGCCTCCCAAACAAATTAAAACAGAAGAAAGGAAAAGAGAACAAAGAAACCTCTCCATCTTTTCCCCTCTCCGTTCATCGCACTGGGAGCTGTGGTGTGTCACACAATAGACCCTTTTGTCCACTGAACTTTACTTGCAAATGTTCATAGCGATGAGTCATTGGTCTAGTAAGGCCATTGGCTTCTGGCACACCATCATCACTGGATTGTCATGGAAACTCTTCTCTGATATCCTGCTGTTGCTCCAAGCCATAGAGATCCTGTGGCTGTGGTTCTGAAGGTCCAGTCGCTTCACGCACTCTGGCAGGTCATGTATGGGGTAGGGCCAACTCAGAGCCCTGGTTGTGGATCTGATTTGGTCAGTCCAGGCTGCTGAGACTGATTCTCTCAGATGCGGGGCATAGACAGCTCTTCTATGCCAAGCCATCAGGCCTAGCTCTCCCACATCCATGGTGAGTGTGGGGCCAGCTCTCCTGTGAGGGACAAAGGCAGTTTTTCTGCTGCAGTGACCCACAAGGGACAGGGACTGCTGACCAGTGAATGATGGTACCTATAGCCTCCTGAGTTGTATTCCATTTTTATCCATAAAATGACTCAAGGTTTTCTTTATTAGTGTATATTTACTGGACAAAGGAATGGGTTTTACAGTGACATGTTTTTGAAGAATATTGTGGCATCCACCCCTTTCTCTTCTCATGTCCACTCTCATCCCTCTAGCTTGTTCCCTTACTCTTCCCAAATAGCTTCCCTTTTCTTTATGTCGTATGTATGCATATGTGCTTATATAGGTACAATGTAAGTCCTCAAATTAGAGAAAATGTGGTTTGTTTTTGAAACTGGCTTACTTTTCTCAATATCTTAACCCCTCAAATTTCTATTACAATTGATGCAACTTTATTCTCAGTTATTACCAAATAAAACTCCAGTGTGAAGTCATATTTTATCCATTCCTCTGCCAAAGGGCTGTCTAAGCCCATTACATACGAGCTGTTGGCACTAGCAATACAATAAAGGTAAGTGTGCAGATACCTTTGGGGTGTGTTGGCCTAGGCCCCTTTGGGGTGTGTTCCCAGGACTTGCTTGTTTTGTTTTTGTTTTAGGAGATGGTACTGGTTTCCATGACTGTCACCAGCGGACATCCCCACTAGCAGTCTGCGTGGGGTCCATCTGCTCCAACATTCTTGCTGGCTTTCTTTGTTCTGTCATTACTGTCAGTCATTCTGAATACCTAGACAGGAGCTCAGTTGAGTATTGATTTGTATTTCCCTGATGACTGAGGAGTTTGGCCCCTTTTCTGTGAGTTTGTTAGACAGTTTTACTTCCCCTTTCGAGAAGTGTCAGATTGTTTCTTTAGCTGTTTATTGATTGGATTATTGGCTTTTGGTGATTAGCTCTTGCATTCTTTACATTGTTTAAATGCCTATCCACATCAGGTGTATACTTATCAAAGATTTCCTCCCATTCTTCAGGCTGCCTCTATGCTCTGCTGCTTTCTTTTGCTGTGCTGCAGATTTTACTTTCATGAACCCCACCCCCACCCCATCAACTCTTGCTGCCATCTTTTGACACTTGGAACCTTTCATTCCCAAACAGCACCACCAGATGGGAATCAGGTATTCAATACATGAGGTGCTTGACTGCTTTCCTCCTTCAAACCACAACACATGGATTAGAGCAGGATGCTGGAGACTTTATGTAGGAAAGAGGGATGACAAGGGTAGGGGAAGATAAAAGCAGGTGGGGCTCATAGTGATCAGAATGTCTTACATATAGTGTGAACTTGTCCAGGAACAACTTTAATCAATAAATATAAAACTTAAAATGTTTAAAACTAATAATAAGAGAAGGAATGATTAAGATAAAAATATTGGCAAATCCATGGTAGAATTAACCAAATGAAGACAAAGAATGTTCAAATTAATAAAATTTACAGCTGTACACCAAGAGAACACAACAGCTATTAAAGAAATTGAAAGTCTTCGGGAAATACTCTATAATGCTAAACCTAAAACACTGATTTCTAGACACATGCAAAGCACTGAAGTTAAAGCAAGAAAATATCAGCAAGTAGAACCGGCCCATCACAAGCAAAGAGACTAGGCCACACCTCCTAATTCCTCTCAAGTAGTGCCATTCCTTGATGACCAAGCACTCAAATATATGAGCCTGTGGGCCCATTCCTATTCAAACCACTACACCATATAATCAGGTATACATCTTTTGGGTACATAATCAAAGGACTCTGTATCCTACTAAAGAGATACTTGTTCACTCTTGCTTCTTGCTGCTCTTCACAACAGAAAATGGAAATAATCAAGCTGTCCATCAACTAATGAACGGATACTGAAAACGTGGCACATATATACAATGGAGATTTACTCAACTGTGAAAAAAATGAATTACAATTGCAGTTAATGAATTGAGCCAGAAAATAACACATTTAGGTCACACACACACACCAAAATGACAATTGGCACATGTTGTCTAATATATGGATCCTAGCACTGTATCATTAGATTTGTGTGTGAAACTGAGAGAAATAAAAATAAAGAGGTCTAAAATGACCTATTGCTTTGGCTTAAATTGACCATACTGCTTAAGCTAAAATGAAAAACACTTCAAGGAGAAAAACAGAGTATGTGACAAGGGCCATCTGGCAGAGACTGATCACAGCTGGAATACTGTTGCCACAAGAGTAGCCAGAAACTGGCCAATCAGAAACATGTTTATATTATGCTTCATTTACATATCCCAAGGACAGACTGCAACAAGCCAATCAAAGCCAGGCTCATATCCATACTTCATTTGCATGATGGCATCACTCTTTAAATTTTGCAACTTTTTGTAACTGCTTGCTGTTCTGTTAGGTCCAAGTATGGAAATTAGGTGAAAACTAGAGGTCCCCTGAGTTTTGCCCATAAAAGTCCCTGCAACACTAGGAGAGGAGCTCTCCCCACTCTCACTGCTTTGAGAGTGTTGGACAAGTTCTGTACATGGCTCATATTGTACTTTGAAATAAACCTTGCTCTTGCATCCAAGTCTTGAATTCTGGTGGTCTCTCTGGGGGTCGAGGGTTTGGGCATAACAAAATTTATAGTAGCTGTAGAAACCAGGACTAGAAATAGACCACTGGGAGAGAGGACAGTGATCTTAAGAGAAGGCTAGCAGCACAAAGTAAAATGAAGGTGGGAAAATAAGAAGGTAAAGTGGGGAGACAAATGGGAGGGTAAAGCAGGGGGCAACCTTGGGCAGGGTTAAATAACATTTGAAATGTTTGAAAAAGTCACAGGGAAGTCTGATAATGTATATGTTTTCTGAAAGATGTATACCTAAGACAAGTTTAGGCAGTCCTTTCCAGACACTGAAGAAGCAAGATGTGACTACACCACTGAAGAAAGGTACTGATCCATGTGGCTAACATAGACAAGAATAATGGGCTAGTATAAGTTATAAGAGCTAATAAGAAGCCTGAGCTAATGGGTCAATCAGTTTATAATTAATGTAGACACCTGTGTGATTTTTTTTGGGCTAAACAGCTGTGGGATCTAGTGGGAGGACAGAAACCAGGTAGGACAGAAAGCTCAGCCAACAAATGGCACCAATGTGTGGATGACTGCATCCACATAAAGCCTGACAGAGCTTGGGAACTAATTCTAGACATAGAATAATAGAGTTAAGCATGGCTTATTTATAGCAGCATTTTCTCATGTGGGCTCTGCTTCGTAGAGGCAAGCACTCTCATTTAAGAGAGGCTTCCTGACTCAGCTTTAGCTGCAAAACCTTGCAGCTCTTTTAAGAGGTCCTGCCACAAAACACTTAAATGGTGTTGCTGAAAAGCTGACTGCATGCATTTTGGTTTTCAGCTGTAGCAGGAAAAAAGCCATGCTGTTTTAAAATGCCAGCTTTCAGGGCTGTCCTGCCAGGGCAAACTCTGACTCAGGCAGGTGGTCTGACTATGGAGCATTTGAGTGTGGTTTGTGAGCACACTGCTGCAAATTGCTTGCTGGCAGGGACCTTGAAATGCCATAGAGTTGTGGCAATAAACGTGGCTACAGCCAGTACCTAAGCCATGAGCCTGGCATCTCAGAAAGCTAAAGAATGGGCTGGATCCAGCCGTCAAAGCCACGGTTTTAATTCTACCCATATTGCTTAGCAAATTAAAGACTCGGGTGGTCAGAAAAAGAAAGAAAGATACAGTAAAGAGAGATTCAAATATGAGGAAAACCTCTAAATGGTTTACAGTGTGTTAAAAAATATATGCAAGTTTGGGAGAGTAAAGAAAGAGGTTAAAGTCCTTAAAATAAAAAAGATAGTAATTGGGTTTGGTGGTACACACCTTTAATCCCAACACTTGGGAGACAGAGGCAGACAGACCTCTGTGAGTTAAGGTGTGGTGGCACAGGCCTTTAATCCCAATGCCTGGGAGGCAGAGGCAGACAGATCTCTGTGAGTTCAAGGTGTGGTGGCACACACCTTTAATCCCAACACTTGGGAGGCAGAGGTAGACAGTGAGTTCAAGGGGTGGTAGCACACACCTTTAATCCCAGCACTTGGGAGGCAAAGGCAGGTGGATCTGTGTGAGTTCAAAGACAGCCCTGGTCTACAGAGAGAGTTCCAGGACAGCCAAAGATATACAGAGAACCTGTCTCAAAAAGTAAAAATAAAAATAAAAAAGAGGTTAAAATATAGTCATGTAAAGAAGAAAAGTACACAGAGAATCTTGATACTGTATGTTATTATGCTTTCTTTGAATTGTTTGAATGCTGAGGAAGGAGCAACAGCTGATAAAAGATATTTGTTTATAAATGCTGCTAAATTAATCCAAGATAGGTAATTTGAAAATACCTTGACTTCAAAATTGAAGTCAAAAGTATGTTACTTTGGAGAAGAGATTTTTCTTTTGTTTCCACAGGAAATGAGAGACTGTGGATTCATTCTGAGTTAAGAAAAATCAGGTTTGATCAAGGAAGACCACCTGAGAAATCTCTGGTAGGAACAGATGGCCCAGACGTCTGAGTTCTACATCCAGAACAGATTCAAGACTGCTGCCTGAGATGATTAAGCCTCACAGGATACTTCAGTCAGGACTTGATCATAATTCTAAATTTTCTTTAGGTCCCCATAAGATTATCAGTGCCCCCAACCAGCAGGAAGTAGCCTGGAAAACTATGCCCACATTCCCAAAAAATGGACTATGGATGTTCTTGTTTAAAAAAAAAAAGAGGGGGAAGAAGTGTATGACAATTGTCTATATTCTGTCAATTATGTTTTAAATAAATGCTGATTGGCCAGTTGCCAGGTAGGAAGTATAGGCAGAACAATCAGACAGGAAGTAGTAGCGGGTCAATGAGAACAGGAGAAGTCTGGGAAGAGGGAAGCTCTCTCTGCAGTCCTTTCCAGACACTGAAAAAGCAAGATGTGACTCTGCTGCTGAAAAAAGGTATCAAGCCATGTGGCTAACATAGACAAGAATAATGGGCTAATATAAGTTATAAGATTTAATAAGAAGCCTGAGCTAATGGGCCAGTTTAAAATTAAAAAAAAACAGAAAAGTTTAATTATAGTTATCCTACTTCCTAAATATAACACCAGTAGCGCAGACACTGAGAGCAACAATAAATAAATGGAACTCCTGAAACTGAGAAGTTTTTGTAAGGCAAAGGACACAGTCAATAAGATAAAATGGCAGCCTACAGAATGGAAAAAGATCTTCACCAATTTCACATCAAACCAAGGACTGATCTCCAAAATATATAAAGAACTCAAGAAATTAGATATCAAAATACCAAATAATCCACTTAAAAATGGGTACAGATCTAAACAGAATTCTCAATAGAAGAATCTCAAATAGCCAAAAGACACTTAAGGAATTGTCCAACATTCTTAGCCATCAGTGAAATGCAAATCAAAATGGCTCTGAGATACCATCTTACACAAGTCAGAGTGGTTAAGATCAAAAACACTGATGATAGCTTATGTTGGAGAGGATGCAGGGAAAAGGGAACACTCCTTCATTGCTGGTGGAAGTTCAAACTTGTACAGTCACTTTGGAAATCAGTAGGGTGGTTTCTCAGAAAATTGAGGATCAATCTACCTCAAGATCCAGAAATGCCATTCTTGGGCATACACCCAAGGATGCACACTCATACCACAAGGACATTTGCTCAACTATGTTCATAGCAGCATTATTCATAGTAGCCAGAACCTGAAAACAACCTAGATGCCCCTCAACTGAAGAATAGATAAAGAAAATGTGATTCATTTATACAATGGAGTAAGACTCAGTGGTTAAAAACAATGACATCTTGAAATCTGCAGGCAAATGGATGGAACTAGAAAAAAAGAAAACCATCTTGAGTGAGGTAGCCCAGACCCAGAAAGACAAACATGGTGTGTACTCACTCATAAGTGGATATTAGACATAAAGTAAACGACAACCTGTCCCCAATTGCAGAGAAGTTGGGTAACAAGGAGAACCCTAAGAGAGATATACATGGATCCCCTGGGAAGGTGAAATAGACAAGAACTCCTGAGAAAACAGGTAGTTGGTGGAGAGGGAAGGCAGAAGGGAAGGGGGAGAGGAGAAAGGAAATGAGAGAACATGAGGGAACAGGATGAAGTATGGTTAATAAAAACTCAGAGACAGAAATTGGGGTTCAACCTGAAGGTTAGAAAAGCAAAACAACCAGCCATTGGCTCTTACCTTGACCTCAGTCTGAAAATTGTGATCCTGCCTCCAGGAAACCTCAGAATCCTTTCTAGTTCTGGGATTAAGTTTGTGCACCAATACTGCCTGGTTTCTTTTCTTTTCTTTTCTTTTCTTTTCTTTCTGTCTTTCTCTTTCTTTCTTTCTTTTTTTTTTTTTGAGACAGGGTTTCTCTATGTTGCTTTGGAGCCTGTCCTGGAACTAGCTCTTGTAGACCAAGCTGGCATTGAACTCACAGAGATCAGCCTGCTTCTGCCTCTCTAGTGCTGGGATTAAAGGCGTGTGCCACCACCGCCCAGCCCCACCTGGTTTCTAAGGCAAGTTAGTGTGGCTACTGGGATTAAAGGTGTGTGCCATAGCTGCCTGGTCTGTAAGACTGGCCAGTGTGGCTGTTTTACTTTTCTGATCTTCAGGGAAGCTTTATTGATTAAAATGCAAATGAAATGCTACTACAACAGGTTACTCAAGAAGGGAGAATGACAGAGAGGGAGAGCAAGGAAAAAGATATCTTGACTGAGGGAGCCATTATGGGGCTAGCAAGAAACCAGACACTAGGGAAATTCCTGGGAATCCACAAGGATGACCCCAGCTAAGACCCTAAGCAACAGTGGAGAGGGTGCCTGAACTGACCTTCTCCTGTAATCAGATTGATGACTACCTTAATTGTCATCATAGAAACTTCATCTGGCAACTGATGAAGCAGATGCAAAGATCCACAGATAGCACTGGATTGAGCTCCCAGAGTCCAGTTGAAGAAAGGGAAGAGCGATCGTAAGAGCAAAGGGGTCAAGACCATGATGAAGATACCCACAGAAACAATTGACCCAAGTTAGTGGGAGCTCACTGACTCCGGACCGACAGTGGGGGAACCTGCATAGGTCCAAACTAGGACCTCTGAATGTGGGTGACAGTTCTGTGGCTGTGGCAGTCTGTGGGGCCACTGGTAGAGGGAACAGGATTTATCCCTAGTGCTTGAACTGGCTTTTTGGAGCCCATTCTCTTTGGAGGGATGCCTTGCTCAGCCTAGGTATAGGGGGGAGGGACTTGTTCCTGCCTCAAAGTGATATGCTAGACTTAGTTGACTCCCCATGGGAAGCCTTCCCCTCTCTGAGGAGTGGATGAGGGTGGGGTGGGGTGGATGGGAGGTGGGGCGAATGGGAGGAAGGGAGGGAGAGTGAAATGGGATTGGCATGTAAAATGAGAAAAGATTGTTGAAAAAAATAAATTAAAAAGAAGAGATCATATCTCAAAAGAACAATTTCCCCAAATCTGGGGGTAATGCTCCCTGAAGACTAAATAAGACACTCAATACTGGGTGTGGGTACTGCGCTTAGGGTTGTTATTTGGGGAGATTCTAAGAGATGCCCCAAACAATGCAAGATTCCACCATTGCTTTTAGCTGCCTGCTAGAACTTGAGGGTAACACCCTGTTAAGGAAAACCACACAGTTCAGTCATGGGATTTGGAAAAATCAAATCGGTACTGATCAGGAGACTTCCTTCTAGGTGGCTAACTTTCATAATCAGAGGATGCTAAGTGGGCTGCTGGGGGAGAAAAGTTATTAATCCTACCCAGCTGTGAACCCTACAAAATGCACCAACGACCAGCCTGTCGTGACTTGCCCAGTGTTGCAATAGTGATATGAATGTCTTGGGGGTTGACATCTGTCTCATTAGATTTAAAGCCTGCTCAATAGGAGGAGGTAATTATGCCTTGTGCTATGAACCTGGTCAAAACCCTGTTGCCAAAAATGTTACCTACCACGGTGAAGTAGTTGTACTATTTTGCTAAGTTGATACAGTTTCTAATTGCTTTCTAAATTCCTCTCCAGATACCCACAGAATAGTGTAGCTCTGGACCCCCATCAGAGAAACCTCTTACAGTGAACAGAGGTTGTTACAGAGAATGACAACTCAGAGAATAAGTGACCGTAGACTGCTCACCCCCCCCATGGGGCATCCATCACACACCCCTTCCACCGAGAGCTCAGGGAGCATCACAGAAGTGTGTGGGGAAATCACACAAGGAGGACCGCTGTAAAATAGTGTCCCCTGCACGTGACAAGGGCAGTGACCCACGAATTCTCCACACAGCTATGTGTTACCTGCACAAGGCTAAATCTGTCAATATTCCAGTGTGGATGGGTAATGACTCATAGGGCCTCTTTCCTACTTAGTGACTATAAGCAGTTCCTGAGGGAGGGGCAGTCAGTTTCCTTACTGTTTGGACCACTGATAGGTTGCCTGTGTCTTGTGGTCGGCACTGCACTCGTGTGGATGGCTGACACCAACTGGAGTCAGTAGCTGACATATTTTTAAAACACGAGAAGAGAACATGGATTTGAAAGGTAGATGGCTGGAGAAGCCAGGGGTAGTGAGGAATGGGGATGATACAAACATTGTTTTACGTTTAAAATCCTCGAGGAATGAGAGAATCTGGAAGAATAAAACTTGATCCCATTCCTCACCAGTCAAAAACTCAACTCCAAATGGATAAAGGACCTTAGCATGAGCCCTATACTCTGGGATTGCTAGAGTAAGGACTGGAGCATGAACTGAACACGTAGGCTGTGTAAGGACTGTTTTGAATAAGACTCTTGTAGTGCAGGACATCAGAACAAAAACTGGCACATGGTACCTCATGAAACCTAAAGCTTCTGTGCAGTGAGGGAACAATCAATGATAGAGGCAGGCCATAGAATGCGAGAAAGCCTTTGTCTAGCTGTGCTTCTGACAGAGGATTAGTGGCTAGAAGGCACAAGGAACTCAAAGAAACCAAAGCACCAAGAAAACAAAGAACGCGATTGAAAAATAGGCTATAACACTAAATAGAGTGCCAGAAAAAAAACAAGGACATCTTGAAGTTTGCATGCAAATGGATGGAAATAGAAAACGCTATCCTGAGTGAGGTAACCCAAACCCAGAAAGATGATTATGGTATGTACTCACTCATTAGTGGACCCTAGCTATAAAATAAAGGTCACCAAGCACTTAGCTCGCAAGCCCAGAGAAGCTGAATACCTAGGTGAACCCAAGGAA
>PVIU01029942.1:0-16795 GCA_004026605.1 Ondatra zibethicus | reverse complement strand
AGAGATGGGACATTTATTAAACATTTTAGATTTTGTAATATGTATCATGTATAGGAATGTTAACTTTATATAAAATAGTGTGAAAAAAGCTTGTAATGTTTATAGGTACTTTTTGAATGAAATTATATATTTTACTTGAAGCTATAAGGTTGTTCATGGACAAAGTCATTGTTTCCATCTCATATGATGAAATAGTATACAGACAGAAACCTGTGTTTTTGTTTATAAAATCATAATATTGACTATCAAGCTACATTGTCTTGTGTAATTTGACTGTTTAACATATCCTTCATCTACAGTTTCATCCAGGTATTTGAAAAAAAAATGTGCACAGTAAAGGATTTGGCAACTCTTTTATGAATGTCAATACACATTTTTTTATTGTAACTGTTTAGAGATTTGTTTGGCCTGGAACACTTTGCAGTGCTCCTGCAGCCTTCTCTGACCTTGTGAGTCAAACCCTAAACCTACCATATGACTGTGAGCTGGGTACTAGCTCCATCCTGCTTGTATCTGTGATAGCCAAGCCATCTGTGGCACTGCCCTTGCTGCTTCTACTTAGTTTTCTGACTTCCCAAATGTTACTGTACAGCAGTTATGTTTCTTTAAGTCTCAAGCACTGGGTTACTATAAAGCCATGTCCCTTTTTTGTAGATTTCTCAGGCCTTATATGGAAATATGTGCCAGGAGGTTAGGGGCCATATATAGAGCAAACTTTGTTTTTGACCTATCTTTGGATTGCCAATCTGCAAATAACTTGGAGACTTATTATTAATTATGAATTATTGGTCTTTAGCTTAAGCTTGTTTCAGGTAGCTCTTGTATCTTAAATTAATCCATTTATATTAAATTATATCCTGCCACATGGCATTACTTCTCTTCCATATCGTAACTCCTTTCTCCTTTCCATGTCTGGCAGACAACTCTGACTTTCTTCTTCCCAGAATCCTCTCTGGTTGCATATTTCCCATATCACCTCTTTCTGCTTAACTATTGGTCACTCAGTTCTTTATTCAACCAATCATAAGATACCTTGGCCAAAGGCATCTTTATAATGTAAACAAATATTTTGCAACATTGCCTCATTATAGAGTAACTCCATTTTAACTTTTGTGTGTGTGTATGTGTTTGTGTGTATGTGTATATGTGTGTGTCTTAGGAACCTTCTATAGTAGATTTCCGCATGACTATTTAAATGACCCAGTCATATTTATCCCTCTCCATAGTCCATATTAATTTCTTTAACATTTCCTTCCATCTCCACCCCAAATTAATCATTCAAGCTGCTTTCTTATATTTGTTCTGAATACCCTACCCCCTTCCATAGCCCACCACTAACTTCCTAACCTGTGTGGATCTTCCAAATGAAACAAACAAAGACTCATGTACAATTGAAAGAAAACATGACATTTATCTCTCAGGGTCTTGGTTACCTCCTACAGAATGGGTTCCTGGTCTATATTGTAACCTACAAATTTCATAATATCTTTCTTAGCTTTCTGCTGAAGGAGGAAGACACTAGAACCTTAACAGTAACCCACAGACTCATAATGATACACAGGTTAATAGGAATGGGTTAATAAGAAGCCTGAGCTTATAGGTCAAACAGTGTTGGAATTAGCATAGTTTTTGTGTGATTATTTGAGTCTAGTTTTCCAGAAAATGATTGTGCAGTCACCATCTACACATATCAAGTATATCAATTGTTTATAATTTTTAATCTAAGGAACTTAAGTTAGTTAATAAGATTTGTGATATTTATTAACAATTGATTCCAAAAATTATCTAAGATACATAATTTAATTTAATATTAATTATGTAGTGAAATTCTTACTCTATAACAAATATTTAAATTAATAGTAATTTATTCACTTGATAAAGTAATTGGGTAATTTTCTTGTTAGATGATTGTGATTGTGAAAAATTCATTAATGGAGCACCAGCATTTGACAACATAGTTTTTTGCTCCTTAATAATTTTTGCAAATCAGCATTATCTACAAAACTCATACGCAATTGTCCTCCTTTATCAATAAAATACTGATCAATATCCTATGGTTGAGGTGACATCATTTTATGGGTGTTAGGAAATATAAATAATGGCTTCTAACAATTTTATTTTTAAAGTATGTCAGAGTTTATGAGGGTTCATATTTACTCAATGATGATTTTTTCTCTTTGATATTTATGTTCCTTATAAAAACTTGTGCCTTTTTCCTTCCTTATAACATCATGGATTCTAATTGTCCTTATATTAATATGGGACTACATACTGGATGCATTATAATTACTAGCTAAAAGAACAGATATTTATTTATCACTAATACATAGATCCTCACCCAGAACTTAATGATAATGTAACTCTCTGTCACATGCACACCTATACACACACACACATATATATGCATATGTTCAAATTTTCCACTTCCAAATACATTAGAGATCATTTCTTAAAGAAACAATGTGTGAGACATAAACACATCCCTATAACATAAAACACCTCATGTTTCTTAAATACAGACTATTTACTGCCAAGTCCATAAGTTTATACATGAGAAATTTATTGTATTCTTTTTCTTCCTTTCTATGAATATACATGCAATGCAGTTAAAAATTTAACATATAATATTAAACTTTTACAGTTATTGTGCTAGGTTTTAGGAAGGCATCAAACACATTAGATATATTTTTTATCCATTAAGTATTTAATGGAATAATTTTTAACTTTCTATAACAAAATGATATTCAGATACATGATTTCTTATTATAATTTTTCCAGTAACTTCAAGAAAGGATTTCTTTCATCGCTACATGCTATGAGAACGTTCCTATTACAACTTTGGCCCATGTTGTTGTTTTATTTAGTTGAGAATCATATATTTTAATTGTTGTAGTTTCCTTCTGATTTAAAGCTCTGAGAAATATGTTAGAGATAGTAAGCATATACTTTGTTATAGAATATATGCTGTTATTAGGCATCATGCTAGTTCCAGGGGTTGTAGGATATAGGACAGAATTGAGTACTGCACTCATGTCAAATGTAATCTTATTGCTAATATTGTAAAGTTAGAATGGTCATAAAATGAACTAGGACTTTTTAAATTTGTTTTAATTGAGCAATATATTTTTCTTTGTTCTACTCCCTTTCTCTCCCCTCCCCTTCTACTGTCTCCCATGTTCTATATGATCTGAATTTACTCAGGAGATCTTGTCTTTTTCTACTTTCTATGTATATCTCTCTTAGGGTCCTCTTTTTTCTCTAGGTTCTCTGGGATTGTGAATTGTAAGCCTTTTTTTTTTCTGTATGCCTATAAGCCACTTATGAGTGAGTACATAAAATATTTATCTTTCTTGGTCTGGGTTACCTCACTCAATAAGATATTTTCTAGATCCTTCCATTTGCCTGCAAATTTCAAAATGTCATTTTATTCCATCCATGTAGTAATCCATTGTGTAAATGTACCACATTTTTCATATCCATTCTTCGGTCAAGGGGCACTTAGGTTTTTTCCAGGTTCTGACTATGAGAAACAATGCTGCTATGAGCATAGTTGAGCACATGTTCTTGTGGTATGACTAAGCATACTTTGGGTATATACCCAAAGGTGGTATTGCTGCATCATGAGGTAGGTTGTTTTGTAATTTTCTGAGAAATCGCCATACTGATATACAAAGAGCTATACCAGTTCGCACTACTACCAGCAATGGAGTGTTCCTTTTACCCTACATCCTCTATAGCATAAGTTGTCATCAGTGGTTTTTTTTTTTAACTTTGCCATTCTTACAGGTGTCAGATGGAATCTCAGAGTTGTTTTGATTTGCATTTATCTGGTCACTAAGGATGTTGAGCATTTCCTTAAGTGTTTTTCAGCCATTTTAGTTTTATCTGTTGAGAGTCCTCTGTTTAGATCTGTACTCCATTTTTTATTAGATTATTTGTTCTATTGATGATGAATTTCTTGAGTTCCATGGGGTTGGTGTAGATCTCTTCCCATTCTGTATGCTACTGTTTTTCCTTTTTGACCATATCCTTTCTTTACAGAAACTTCTCAGTTTCAGGAGGTTCCATTTATTAACTGTTTCTCTCAGTGTCTGTGCTACTGGGGTTCTATTTCGAAAGTGGTCTCCTGTGCAAATGCATTGAAGGCTACTTCCCACTTTCTGTTCTATGAGGTTCAGTGTGTTTGGTTTTATGTTGAGGTCTTTGATCCGTTTGGACTTGAGTTTTGTGCATGGCAATAGATATGGATATATTTCCATTCTTCTACATGTTGATATACAGTTATACCAAAACCATTTGTTGAATATGCTTTGTTTTTTTCTATTTTATATATTTAGCTTCTTCATCAATAATCAGGTATTTGTAGATATGTGCATTGATATCTGGAGCTTCGCTTCAATTCCATTGGTCCTCCTGTGTAGTGGAATTTTAATTGTATTTTAATAAATAAAGACTTCCTGGATATCTGAGAGTAAAAATGTCCCACTGTTTAGACTTACTGACCAGATTATTGTATAAACATCTTTACTCTCAGTAGCCACAATGACATTCACCTTTAATCCCAGGAGGCACACTAGTTGTCATAGAAACTGGGCAGCCCGTGCCTTTAATTACAGTGGTGCATGCCTTTAGTAATCCCAGTCATAGCAAGGATTACAAAATGGGAGGAAACTGTTCTCAAACATGCAGTCTCCTTCTGAGATTCCAGGAGGCAAGATGGCCATGTCAGACTGAGTTTGAAGTAAGAGCCAGTGGCTGGCTGTTTTCCTTTTTGTATATTCAGGTTGAAACCCAATTTCTGACCCCAAGTGTTTATTAATTGTGCTTCACTGCTGTCTGTTTTTATGCCAGTAACAGGCTGTTTTGAAGACTGTAGCCCTGTAGTAAGGTTCAAAGTAAGGGATTATGATGCCTCCAGAAGCTCCTTTATTGTACAGGATTGTTTTGACTATCCTGGGTTTTTTGCTTTTCCATATGAAGTGGACTATTATTCTTTCAAGGTCTGTGAAGAATTTTGCTGGAATTTTGATGGACATTAAATTGAATCTGTAGATTGCTTTTGGTAAGATTGCCATTTTTACTATGTTAATTCTACCTACCCAGGAGCATGGGAAATCTTTCCATTTTCTGGTGTATTCTTCAATTTCTTTCTTCAAAGACTTAGAGTTCTTGTCATACAGGTCTTCTCCTTGTTTGTGTAGAGTTCCCCAAAATATTTTATGTTACTTGTGGCTATTGTGTAGGGTGATGTTTTCCTGATTTCTTCTCAGCCCGATAATCATCTGTGTAAAGGAGGGCTGCTGAGTGATTTGAGTTAATCTTATATCCTGCCACATTACCAAAGATGTTTATGAGTTGTAGAAGTTCCTTGGTAGAATTTTTTTTGTGGTAAATTATGTAAGCTATCATATCATCCACAAATATTAAGAGTTTGACCTAGTCTTTTCTGATTTTTTTCCTTGATCTCCTTTTGTTGTCTTATTGCTCTAGTAAGACCCTCAAGTACTATATTGAATAAATATGGAGAGAGTAGACAACATTGTCTTGTTCCTAATTTCAAGGTGCTCACTTTGAATTTCTCTCCATTTAGGTTCATGTTGGCTGTTGGTTTGATGTATATTGCCTTTATTATTTTTAGGTATGTTCCTTGTATCCCTGCTTTTTCTAAGGCTTGTTTTATGAAGGAATGTTGCATTTTGTTGAAGGCTTTTTCAACATCTAATGAGATCATTATGTGGTTTTTATTTTTAAGTTTGTTTATATGGTGGATTATATGGACAGGTTTTTCTATGCTGAACCATCCCTGCATCTCTGGGATGAAGCCAACTTAATTATGATGGATGCTGGTTCTGGTGTGTTCTTGAATTTGATTTGCCAGCATTTTATTGAGGAATTTGACTCAATGTTCATGAGTGATATTGGTCTGTAACTCTCTTTCTTAGTAATGTATTTGTGTGATTTCTGTAATTATAATTGTAATTTTAGCCTTGTGAAAAGAGTTTGACAATGTTCCTTCTGCTTCTATTGTGTGGAAAATTTTGAGGAATATTGGCATTAGCTCTTCTTTGAAAATTTTATAGAATTTTGTGCTGAAACCATGTGGTCCTGGGCTTTTTTTATGGTTGGGAGACATTTGATGACTGTTTCTATTTCTTCAACAATTATGGGTCTATTTAATTTGCTTATCTAGCCTTGAATTAATTCTGATAATTGATATTTATCCAGAAAATTATCTGTTTTCTTTCAGTTTTCCAATTTTGTGGAGTACAGGTTTTCAAAATATGACCTGATGATTCTCTTAATTTCTCCCCTATCTGTTGTTATGCCCCCCTTTTCATTTATGGTTTTGTTAATTTGAATATTCTGTCTCTGCCTTTTGATTAGATTCGATAAAAGTTTGTGAATTTTGATTATTTTCTCAAGAAAATAAATCTTTGTCTCATTGATTCTTTCTATTACTTTCTTTGTTTCTATTTTGTTTGTTTCAGCTCTCAATTTGATGATCCTTTCCTGCCATATAGTCCTCCTGGGTGAGATTGCTTCCTTTTTTCCTAGCATTTTCAGGTGTTCTTTTAACTCATTAGTATGGTATTTTTCTAGCTTCTTTATGTAGGCATTTAGTGCTGTGAACTTTACTATTAACACTGCTTTCATTGTGTTCCATAAATTGTGGTATGTTGTGTGGTCATTTTCAGTGAATTTTAGGAAGTCCTTAATTTCTTCCTTTATTTCTTCCTGGACCCATTGAGGATTCAGGTGAGCAATTGTTTAAGTCTGTGGGCTTTCTGAAGTGGTGTTTTAGTTAAATTCTAATTTTAAGCCATGGTGATTTGATAAGATACATGGGATTATTCCTTTTTTTTTTAAATCTGTTGAGGTTTGTTTTATTACCTAGTATGTTGTCAATTTTGAGAAGGCTCCATGAGGTGCTGAGAGAAAGTATATTCTTTTATGTTAGGAGTGAATGTGCTATAGATGTCTGTTAAGTCCATTTGAGACATAACATCTATTTGTTCACTTATTTCTCTGTTAATTTTCTGTCTGATAGACAAGTCCCGTGGTTAGAGTCTGGTGTTGAAGTCTCCCACTACTAGTGTGTGGTATTTAATGTGTTATTTAAGCTTTAGTAGTATTTCTTTTACATATGAGGGTGTCCTTGTATTTGAGGAATAGATGTTCAGTCGGTGTTGAGAGTTCTTCTTGATAGATTTTTTTTTGTGTGTGATAGTATGAAATGTTCTTCTTTGTCTCTTTTGAATGATTTTAGTTTGAAGTCTATTTTGTTACATATTATGATAGTTACTCTAGATTGTTTCTTAAGTCTTTTGATTGGAATTTTTTTCTGAAACCTTTACTCTGAGGCTATGTCTGTCTTTAAGGTTGGGGTGTGTTTCTTGTATGCAGCAGAAGAATGGGTTTTGCATTCATATCCAATCTGTTAGCCTGTGTCATTTTCTAGGTGACTCAAGTCCATTTATATTAAGGGATATTAATGACCAGTGATTGCTGTTTCCTGTGATTTTAGTTTTCATTGCCATTTTAAAACAAGGCTTCCCGGGCCCGGCTGATGGTGCAAACTCCAGCCTATGGAGCATTTGTGGGCCCGGTTGTTTGTGTGCCCACTCAGAGTCAGGAGGAAAGTAGCTGAGACCATGCCCATGGCTCGCCTCTTCCTGCCTGGTCAGGAGGCAGGATCAGGTCTATGAGGTTTGGGCAGGTGGGAGAGCATGGCAGATTTCTGCCACCATACAGAGAGATCTTTCCAGACTGTGCAGTGCTCTGTGTGACTGATAGATGTAACTCAGATAAAAAGGGTTTACGTGCTGCACGCTCATTCTTGGGGTTGGATTGCTAAGTGTGGCTCCTACCTAGTGGCCCCAGAGCTAGCACTGGTGGTGCTTCTACCATTTTAAAATTGGAGGGAGGAGGAGCCAACATCCAGAGCAGCTGCAACCAAGCTGCTAACATTTTAAAAGATCTTCTAGACAATAAAGAATTACAGATTCACAATAGGACAGGCTCAGACATGAACGACCTCTAAATGGATCACAGTGTCGGATAAATGTACATAGGTTTGGGAGAGAAAAGATAAAGAGTATAGAGAGTCATAAAATAAAGTTAATGCTTTAAAAAAATGGTAAAGTCTTTAAAGAGACAGACTACAGATAATCATAGATTTAAAAAAGTAAAAAAAAAAATAAGCCATGTAAAAATGGAAAATTCACAGAGTCTGGATTATATATTTTATTGTGTTATCTTTAAATCTTTTGACTGTGAAGGAGCTAAGCACAGAGAGACATTTCATTTTGTGTACTGCAAAGCTAAACCAGCATGTATATTATAAAGGCATTATGACTCCAGAATTTGGATCTAAGGATATGATGCTTTGGAAAAGAGGTTCTTCTTTTCTTTTCACAGAAGATGAGAATCTGTGGATTACTTCTAGACCAATATGGTATGATAGACCATGCCCTCCTGAAAGGTTGCCGTAAACACCCTCAGAAAATTACTTCACTCAACTGCTGACTGAGATGAACCTAGCACACAGGATATACCATAAAGGACATTATTAACAATGCCCCATACAGCAGGAAGAAGTTTGGAGAGAAATAACTATGTCCATATTCCCAAATATTGTTTATAAATCTTTTTTTATATTTAAAGGGGATATGATATAGAGATTAATAATTTTCATTGGTATAAATCTTGATTTATTGATATAAATTTAAGGTCAATTTTGTTATATGTATATGTATTTCTGATCTTGATTAAGGTATTGTGATTGTGTAGTTCATCTAAAAATGTAATGTATAATTAGGAAATATAGGTTGTTAATGGATAATCATCAATAATAGTCAAGCTTGTAGTCATGTTAGTTAGATTTTCTAGATATATTTCAGTTAGATAGGCATTCTTCATATCTTTCAAAAACTACAGAATATGGCATTTAAAATGTTTTAATAACTTAGGGCTTTTCATGACAATGAGACACATCTGCTCCTGGAAGCACCAATCTATTTCAAGAGGAAGATAGGCATCAAAGAGGCTCCTTATGGAGTTGGTAAACCATTTGGGCAAGAAACTGCTCTTGCCTGGACTGATGCATAAACTGGACATACAGTACCCACAGAGAGATAACTGCTGAACTTGCCTAAAGTTGAGATGGTCCTTCAGTGTTCCTGCTTCATGAAAGACTTTGCGTGACATTCTGCAAGGCACAAAAAAAACATGACTGAACTGTCTTTGAAATTTTGTGCTTCATGGAAAAGTCTGCTGGATACTATGGGTCTGTAGGCTCAAGATGAATGCCCCAATGTTTCAGAAGAACTTTGGATGACTGTGTACAGGCAGCAAGATGTCTCTGTCATTTCTAGAGTTCTAGAAGTTGCTTACTTCTCGTTTACTTTGGTAATATTATATCCTTTTGGAGTCTTTGATGAAGTTGAAGAATAGATAGATAAGTTTTCCTTTGTTATGATAAAATATAAAATAGATATAAATATCGTAACTGTAATTCTTGCTTGATAACTGTTTTGTTTTATGTAATTTTACTATGTAAAGTTAAAGCCTTACTTTCCTTTTTAAACAGAAAAGGGGAAATGGTGTAGGAGGTCCTTCTGTTTACGTGTTGCTTTCATTTGTTAATTAATAAAGAAACTGTTTTGATAGGGCAGAACTTAGGTAGGCGGAGAAGACTGAATTCTGGGAGGAAGAAAGCAGAGCAAGAGAGCCGCCATGGAGACACCAGGTTAGACATGCCAAATCTTTCCTGGTAAGCCACAACCACGTGGTAATCACAGATTAATAGAAATGGGTTAAATCAAGATGTGAGAGTTAGCCAATAGGAGGGTAGAGCTAATGGCCAAATAGTGTTTAAATTAATACAGTTTCTGTGTGATTATTTTGGGTATAAACTAGCTGGGCAGCCAGGAGGTAACAAAGGCCACCATCCTCATACAACAGTGATGTTATTTTGTGCTTTTCTTTAGTCTTTGGAATCCACTGTAGTGAGATCATCTATTGCCTGTGTTTTTGTGTATTTAGTTAACATCTTTACATTGGAGTTTTCCTTCTATTAGTTTATGTAGGGCTAGATTTATGGCTAGGTATTGGTTAAATCTGGTTCTGTCATCAAATATCTTGTTTTTCTGTCTATGGTGATTGAAAGTTTTGTTGGCTATAGTAGTTAAGGCTGGCATTCATGGTCTCTTAATATCTGTATAATGCTTGACAAGGACCTTCTGGCTTTCATTGATTCCATTGAGAAATCAGGTGTTATTGTTATAACTATGCCTTTATGTGTTACTAGGCCTTTATCCTTTGCAGCTCTTAATATTCTTTCTTTATTCAGTATATTTAGTGTATTGTTCCCTGGCTGGGCAGGCAGTGGAATCAGGTCTACTGGGCATGAACAGACAGGAGAACACAGATTTCTGCCACCATACACAGAGATATTTCCAGACTGTACATTTAGCTGCATGGCAGATTTAGCTATTGCTCACATAAAAGGGGTTTATGTGCTGCACACTCCTTCTCAGAGTTAAAGTGGTGATTACGACTCCTACCTGACAGCCCCAGACCTGGCAGTAATGGTATTTCTGCCATTTTGAAAAGCAGAGGGAGGCATAGCCAGCACCCAGGCCTGCTACAACCAAGCTGCTTACCATCTTAAAAGCTCTTTAGGACAGAAAAGGATTACAGGTACATAATAAGACAGATTCTGACATAAAAGAACACTAAACAAGAAACAGTGTGTTTTAAAAATATATGTAGGCTTGGAAGAAAAAGAAAAAAGAGTATAGAGAGATATAAAAAGTAGATGTTTTATAAAAAAAAAGCCACAGTATTTAAGAGACAGAGTACAAACTGTCATAGATTAAAAGAGTAAAGATAATAAAAATTTTAAAAAGTAGTAGAGTAAATACAAATAAGCTATGTAAAGATGAAATATACACAGAAAGGCTAGATTATGTATATTATTGTGTTTTCTTTGAATTTTTGACTGTGAAGGAGCTAAGTAACCAACATATATACTTTAAAGGTATTTTGACTTCATAATTTGAGTCTAAGGACATGTTGCTTTGAAAAAGAGGTTCTTCTTTTGTTTCCAAAGAGGATGAAAACCTGTGGAATCCTTCTAGACTAATGTGGTTTCATGGATCAAGACCCCCTAAAAGGTCACCTTAAAAATGCCCCAAAATTACTTCATCCAACAAACAGTTTGGAAAGAACTATGCCCAAATTCCCTGAATGATTGTTTATAAATATTTGTTTATATTAAATGAGGATATGCTTGGAGATTTGTATTGGTATAGGTCTTGGTTTATTGATACAAATTTAAGGTCAATTTTGTTATACTGCTCTTGATTAAGTTATTGTGCTTGTGTAGCTCATTTAAAAATATAATGTATAATCAAGAAATATAGATTAATATATAATCATCTATAATAGTCAACCTTTTAGTCATGTTAGTTAGATTTTCTGGATGGACAGATATGTGTTTTAGATGGACAGGCATTCTTTAAACCTTTCAAAGACTACAGAATATGGCATTTAAAATGTTTTAAGAACTTAGGAGTTTTCATGACAGTGAGCCACATCTGCTCCTGGCACCACCAAACTACTTCAAGAGGAAGATGGGCATCGAAGAGGCTCCTTATGGCATTGGTTAACCATTTGCATAAGAAAATATTCTTGGCTTAAGTGCTTGATGCTATGCTGTATGAACTGGACATGCAAGACCCACAGATAAATGACTGCTGAACTTGCCTAAAGGTGAGATTACCCTTCAGGGTTTTTACTTCATGAAAGAGTTTTCCAGACATTCTGCAGGACACAGAAGAAAGTGAATGACAAACTGCCAATATAAGCAGAAATGTCTTTGACATTTCCTGCTTTGTGGAAAAGTCTGTTGAACACTATGGACCCGTAGCCTGAAGATGGATGTCCCAACAGTACAGAAGAACTTTGGATGATTATCCTTGGGGTAATATGTCTTTGTCAATTCTAGAGTTTTGGAAGTTGCTTACAATGCACTTCTGTTATGTTAGGTAGAATATCCTTCTAGAGTCTTTGGTGCAGTTGAAGAATATATGGTTATAGTTTTCCTTAGCTATGATAAAATATAAAATAGATATAAATATTGTAACTGTATGTGTTACTTGATACCTGTTTTGTTATTTGTAATTTTACTATGTTAAAGTTAAAACCTTCATTTTTATTTAAATAGAAAAGGGAAGATAATGTGAAATTCCCCTCTGTATGTGGTCAATACCATGGTTTAATAAAGAAACTGTCTTAGGCCTCTGATAGGAAAGAGTAGAGCTAGACAGGGAAAACTAAACTGAATAATGGAAGAAAAAAGGCTTAATCAGAGAGAAGCCATGGAGCCAACACCAGAGACAGACATGATGAAACTTTGCCAGTGGGCTACAACCTGGTGGTGATACACAGATTAGTTGAGGTGGGTTAATTTAGGATATTGGAGTTAGGCAGAAATATGCTTAAGCTATTGGCCAAACAGTATTGCAAATAATATGGTTTCTGTATGATTATTTTGGGAGTCTGTGCAGCCAGGAAATGAACTAGCAGCCACCTACTACATAGTCTCTTAATATCTGTATAACACTTGACCAGGACCTTCTGGCTTTCATTGATTCCATTGAGAAGTCAGGTATTATTGTGATAGGTCTGCCTTTATATGTTACTCAGCCCCATTCCTTTGCAGCTCTTAATATTCTTTCTTTATTCAGTGTATTTAGTGTTTTGATTATTATGTGGCAAGGGGACTTTTTATTTTGATCCAGTCTATTTGGTGTTCTGTAACCTTCTTGTATCTTCATAGGCATATCTTTCTTTAGGTTGGGAAAGTTTACTTGTATGATTTTGTTGGATGTATTTCCTGTGCCTTTGATTTGGTTTTCTCCTTCTTCTATTCCTATTATTCTTAGGTTTGGTCATTTCACAGTGCCCCATATTTCCTGGATATTTTGTTTTAAGCTTTATTTTTAGCTTTAATGTTTTATTTGAATGATGAGTCTATTTCATCTATTGTATCTTCAGCCCTTGAGATTATCTCTTTCATCTATTGCATTCTGCTATTTATGCTTGCATTTGTGGTTCCTGATCATTTTCTCATAATTTCCATTTCCAGAATTCCTTTGGTTTGTGTTTTCTTTATTGACTCTATTTCAGTTTTCAAGTCTTAAATTGTTTCTTTCATCTGTTTGATTGCTTTTTTTATGGTTTTCTTTAAGGAGTTTGTTGATTTCTTCCAATTTTTTATATGTCTTTTACTCCAGTTTTTGGGTAATTTTTCATTTCCTCTTTAAGGGCCTCAAACATTCTCATAAAATTATTTTTAGCTTCTTTTCTTGTGTTTCATCTTTATTGTGGTGGGATATTAAGGTCTTGCTGTTGCAGAGCTACTAGTTTTTGCTGATGTCATGTTGCTCTTTGTAGTTTGTAATGTGTTTTTACCTTGTCTACCCATCTTTTCCTCTGATTGGTGTAGTTGGGGCTTTTTCTTTATTGATCAATCTTCCAGGTCCCAATGTACCCAAGGCTCATATGGTTGCTCCTCATGGTGTAGTGAAGGTTACCCTTCCAGTTACACCAGATGTCACTTGGTGTTCCTGGATGTTACTTGCCACTCCCCAGGGTTCACTCTGCAATCCTGGAGGTTGTTTGGGCCTGTTCTCGTGGAAGTCACTTGCTCAGGCCTGTTTTTGTGGAGGCCCCTGGCTCAGTTCCAGTCCTGCAGAGGACTCTGACTTGGGTCTGTTCCCTTGTACCTGCTCCTGCAGAAGTCACTTGTAAGGGCCTGCTTCAGCAGAGTTCTCTAGCTTGGGCCTGTTCCCTCCAAGTTCCCTGACATAAACCCAGTCCCTCAGAAGTCTCTGACTCAGGCCTGCTCCCTCAGCAGTGGCTCCCTTGTAACTGCCTTTGGGGAGGTCGCTGCCTCGAGCCTGCTATGGTGGATATCTGTGGCTGAGGCCTTTGACTGCAAATTTCCCTGGCTTGAGCCTGCTCCCACAGTAGTCCCTTGCTTTGACCTCTTCCCTCAGAGGTCTCTGGCTTATGCCTGCTCTCTTGGCAGTTGCTCCCTTGTACATGCTCTTGCAGAGGTAGTTTGCAAGGACCTACATTAGCAGAGTTTGCTAGCTTGGGCCTGTTCCTTCCAAGGTTCCTGACTTGCATCCTGTACCACACAAGTATCTGGCTTGGGCCTGCTTCCTCAATGGCCACTCCCTTGTACCTGCTCCTGCAGAGGTTGCTTGCAATGGCCTGCTCTGGCAGAGGTCAAACTAGGACTTTTAAATGGAATCAAAATATGAATCCAATCTTCTGGTGCATGATGGTTAAAATTTCATTTAAATATAATTCAGAACAATAAACTCTATCTTGATAAAATACTCAAAGCAACATAATTTGTAAAGGTATAAAAATAAATTTTTAAATCAAATCAAAGAATGTGAAAAAAAGGTAAAATATGAAAGAAGAAGTGGGAACTATATAAAATAAGAAAAAGAAATATTCAGATTTGGGAAGGAACAATTAAGGAGAATTGCCATGGGATTAATGAAGTGAAAGTATGTTAACATTTATAAAAATTTTATAAAATATTCCATTACTTTTATGCTACCTGAAACATTTGAAGTGTAAGAAATGAACATTATTTTATCATCAAACCAATATTGTTATAGTAATTTGACAGTGTTCTGTCTATTTTTTGCAGAAATACAATTTTGACTTCTAAATAATGGCTTAGCTTCACTGAGAAAATTTTTAGTTTTGATTAAAAGAGGATGTTCTTTCAGATAACTCTCAATAAATTCACTTAAGTGATTGTTTGTTTTGAAATACTTCTAGTAAATACAATCAAAATTGTCTAGGTGGAAGAGCTAGGGTTAGAGAACTCAGGTTAGAGAGCAGAGTCACAGGGAGATGCCAAGAGAAGCACAATGAACATGCCATGCTGGAAAAGTTACTGCCATGTAGTAGAGTGTAGATAAGAAATATAAGTTAATTTAAGTATTTAGACTTGGTTAGTAACAAGCCTAAGCTATCAGCTGAGCACTTATAATTAATAGTATGTCCCTTTGTGATTACTGGGGAGGCTGCTGGTGGAATAGAGAAATTATGACTACACTACTGATTAACTTATTTATTTTTACGCCAAGTATAATGATTAATTTTATATTTATGATATAAATATGATATGGTAATACATATGTATGATTAATATAGTAGAGATATTTACATATTACACATTATCCTTTTCAATTTTTCATGTTACCTTTGGCAAGGATATCTATAATCTATCAATTTGTCAAGAATACTCAATAATAATGTTATGAGAGATATTGATAGATGATAACTATAACTTGCTAGTTACTGCAAATTGTGGACTAAACACTTGGTATTTAAAGTGTAATGAAACTTCCCTGAATGTTTTTGGTCCTATGGAGTTATATTAGATGTTGTTACTTGAAGTAATAGGAGTTTAGTTAAGAGGACTAATTTTCTTGACTCATAAACTTCAGGATTTCTTGCCTATGGGATTATATTAACCATGGTGGACTTGTCTTTCTACCTTAATTAAGTAATTAAAAAATCTCTCACATTGATTTCATTTGTTTCAGTTTACATATGCTTTGTTTTACATTCCTTTTCTGCTGCCAAATATGCCCATTCAGCCTAAACCTTTAGTTATCCTCAACCCTATGATCTTTATCCTTGATATGGTTATTATCCTATCAAAAGTACACATTTGCTCAGAACTTTTATCTGCTCCTCACACCAAGTTGATTTTAACATTTGGCAAAGATCAGATAGCTGGATGTGACTCAGATTATAATCAGATATTATATTTAGTTATCTATGTGTCTTATTGTCTCTTTCTGTAGTATAATTTGAAATCAGGTTTGGTGATGCCTTCCACAATAGTTTTCTGTTCAGGATTTTTTAGGGCATCCTTAATCTTTTTTGTCTCTATTTATTCTGAGATTGTTTTCTTTGTGTGTTGATTTCTGTGTTTCTGAAGAGGTCCTAGTATTTTTATTGTAATTTAATTAAATCTGTAGATTAATTTTGGTATGCTGACCATTTTTGTAGTATTTCTTCCAAGCTGATCATGGAAACATTTCCTGTATTGAAGACCTTTTTAAAGTATTTCATCAGTGTCTTAAAAGTTTTCTTTACACAGTCTGTCATTTCCTCACGTAGGCATACCATCTTATAAACAGTTTAGAAATTTTCAAGAACATACAGAGGAAGATTCACTGAAATGAATAAAACATTAAATGACAAAACTGATAAATTCAAAAGAAAAATTTTATTTATACACTCAATGTAAGATTTTTTAGACTCAAAAACTCTGATAAAACTATAAGCATTTTTATGTACTTTATGGTTACCATAAAACACAATTCTTACTAATTGAAAAGAATAAAATGTATGGAATCAAAACATACAACTAACACCAAAGTATACAAACTGTGCAACTATGTTAGTCAAAGAGAAACATCAGAAAAATAAATGAATACTTTTGTCCCACGGAGCCGAGTGGAGAGGAGTGGGCAAAACTCAGTAGGCCTGCCTTGGGGACCGGGAACCTCGCCCAACCAGCTTCCGTGGATTCATCTGGACCCTGTCCCGGCTGCACCCGAGCTCGGCCCACCCGGGCTGAGGCCTTGGGGGAAGGGCGAGTCCCCTGCTAGGGGGCCTCCTTTGTCCCACGGAGCCGAGCAGAGCGGAGAGGGCAACCTTCAGTAGGCCTGCCCTTGGGACTGGG
>PVIU01029941.1:0-16766 GCA_004026605.1 Ondatra zibethicus | reverse complement strand
CTCACAGGCCGTGGGTTCTCTCTTACAGGCCATGGGTTCTCTCTCACAGGCCGTGGCTTCCAGCTAGCTCTGGGTTGGCTAGCAGAGAGGAATCACAGTAGAGCACAACTGGCCTGGGGAGCAAACAGGAATAACAGTGGAAGAACTTCTGACCCCAAGGCTCAAAACAGGGCTCTTTCACCAAGCCCAGGGGACAGCCAAGGGAACAGCTTGTCTCCCAAGCCTCTTAGTTTTCAGCCCAGGCACCAGCAGGGCCACAGCAAGCTGAGGTGATGATGCATGCCCTGCGCAGGGAACTCACAGGGACCCTGTGGAATGTGGCCACCCAGCTTCAAGACAAGCTAGAGCCTGGAGTGTACTGGGGCAGCTGCGCTCACACTTCAGAAGTATTACAGTCACCAGAAGATGCCATCAGGAAACCACAGTTCATATGACCTTCTTGGGGCCAAGGTTAATCCACATGGAGGAAATAAAATGATGCTATGGCTCTTTGTAGATTTATAGAATATGATTTTTAAAAAAGACTTGTCTAAAACCAAAGGTAAAAGCCTTTTACTGTTCTTTCTAATTACTTCAGAGTCTGTAGTTGGTGCTCCTGAGCATATAATAGGCACAGCATTTTAAAAGAACATTCTAAATACGTCCACATCCGTTAGGAAGTTCGTGGTTCTGCATTCTAGCCCTCTTGCCCTCATGTCTCCATACTTCAGGCCTGAGGCAGAGATTCCCCCACTCCCAATCTTCTGCTCTAGCGTCACTACAAAGGGCAAAGGCTGGATAACAAGGACTCCAGACTAACCCTGACAGTGAGACCAGTTTTCTGAGCAATCTTAAGGAAGTCATTTAACATTTCCGACTCAGTTTTCTACTGTGTGATAAAGAGAGCTACCCATCTTTCCCCCAACCTCCTATGACACAAGTCACTCAGTCAGTTTTACACAGCATTCTGAGTTTCAGACAAATAAGCCTTTGATGTGGTCCTTCGCCAGCCACCAAGAACCAAGTCTCCCCCATAAAATGGTGAGTGGGCCTGGCATTTCAGGTCTGAGTGTCAGACAAGAAGATTTGTGTGCTCATGAGCCACCTTGTGATTGTACAAGGAAGGGGGTAAAGGATGGAAGAGCCAATAACAATTCTACTGACCTGCAAAAAACTATTAGCACCTGCTAGTGTAATATGCAGCTGCCAGTTTCAGAATAACCGAGAAAGCAGTTCCTTCTGGTCGATACTTGCTGGGGACAGCAATTTCTGACCTACTGAATCAGATCAAGATCATCTGAGTCATTAGAGCAAGGAAACTTCTTTGTGCTAGCAGTCCAGGGCCAAGCAGGCTTCTTCGTTAAACAAAAGCTTCTGCCCACAGCTGCCTTCCAGGCCAGTTCTGCTTTAAGGTTCCAAGGGCTATCACAAAGCAAGGAATAAATCAAAACTCATTAAAAAAAACACAGCTATAAGTGGGCTTATAATTTATCAGCACAACCGGCAGTGAGATGCCAGGTGGTTGTCCCATTCTCCTTAAGAGAAGACAGAGGGAGAAGAGCAGAGCAGAAAAGGAGAAGAGAAAAAGGAAAGGTTCCCTGCAGTATTTAGACGTTCTTCAAATGTTCATCATTTCCTTGGGGTGTGCTCGTTGCCAAGCTGACAGATGTTGCAGGAAACCTGTACTGTTCTGAAGAAAGGCTAACCTTTCAAAAGTGGAAGGAGGCGGGAGGAGGCCCACCACTCAGCCAAGAGATGACATTAAACTGGACAGTAAAGCACCCGTAGCATGCTGGATCTGAAAGGTGGTGTGATAACCCCACCACACAGGACAGGCCTGGGAGACAGCTCATCTTACTATGGCTCTCCTTGCTCAGAGTGCAAACTGATTTTTAAACTAAATATTAGAATGATTAAGGCACTCCAAAGGTTGCTCATTATGGTTCCAAACCAACAAGATTCTGAGTGATAGGTTGCACGACTCCCCCTGGGAGTTGCGGACAGTCTCCATGTAACTCCCTCCCAAGCACTTATCCTCTCGCTTTACCAGTCATTCCTCCTTGTTGCATTTATATGTACACTTCTCTCTCTCTCTCTCTCTCTCTCTCTCTCTCTCTCTCTCTCTCTCTCTCTCTCACACACACACACACACACACACACACACACGAGCATGTTTTTCAGAACAGATTTCACAACTGGGTGCAAACCTGCATGGCTCTTCGGCAGGCTAGATCCTGAACACTTCACAAAGAAAGCTGCCCAATAGAGGGCTGAGAAGGCTGAATACTAACTTATGATATAAATTGGGCTTTGCAAAGCCTAGCTCATTCCAACAAAGCAGTAAGCAAGCACGTGATGGCTCTGCTGAATCTCCTCATGTGTGCCCAGTGTTCCTGTGGTAGAACTGGCTGACCACGGGGCTTCTGTCCTAGTCCTATAGAGGATGAATCACTTCTTTTTCTCTAAGCTATATTTCTTGCATTCCCAGCTATAAATCTCCTGCTCAAAGTCCCCACGTTCTTCATCATCAGCGTGAACATTCATCGTTTTTCCTGTGCCCTAGTTTCACCCAACGTTTTGTCGGCTTTGCTGAGGGGTGGCTCACCCAATGTCTTCTTGTGGAAGGCAGGCAGATTAACTAATCTATCCATTTAGAGATTAACAGTAATAGGACACAAGGAAAATTATACCTCCAGCCTGAAAAACCTGCAATTGGGAAACCATTTTAGAGAAGAACACCTCCATTTATATCAATTATCTTGTTTATCAAAGACAATGAACTGCCGGCTGGTGGCAAAGAGGTTCAGGATGTGCAGCGAGGACTAATCGGGCCTCACAAACCTGGAGGCTGATAGCCATTTGCCACTTCACTCGGGGAGGTGATGCTCACAATGTCTGTTGTGTAACTTCCCTCACATTAACTCCGAAATGTCAAAAGCAGGCAGTTAATTGTTTATTATACAAAATGTCACATATGTAAAACACTCAGATATAAAATTAATATAACTGATCTTCCACAGAAATTCTGCCTTTCTGCTTTATAGCTTGTTTGTCAGTCTGGAGCTCAGTTTAATTGCCATTATGTAGGCTGTGTGTGCCAGGCAGTTACTGTCTGAAGAATAATATTCTCTGCATTTGCTATGTTTTCAGCCAGTTGAAAAATAAAAATAACATGATATGAAAAAATTACTATTATGGTTTAAAGTAATACGCCCTCAGAAGAATGGGGGATGTCAGAACAGCAAAGTCATGAATCCCTATTGTGTTCTAGCTTAGACTGAGACCAGAGACTAATTAAGCAATGCTAACGGAAGTGGCTTTAATTGACTGGACTGGGTATACGGCCCAGCTTTCTCAGCTGTTCTGTGCAGACACTAATGTTGAACCTTCAGGAGTTAAGTCTCAGTATCTGGCAAATGTACAGAGTCCAAACCCAGTTCCTGGGCTGCCCATTATTACAATCTTGCCAAACTTACCCTCTGGCAATCTTGTTATTTTTAAGCTTCAATGACTCAGTTTCCCTCAAGAGCCATAAAAATCAGAAATCCAGGGATAGGGAAGGATCTGGAAAGTATGCGGGAGGAGTCAAGCTCAGATGCATATTTCTGTGGAGGACTGGCCAGGGAACTGGGGGTTCCTCACTGCCCTATTAGACACGATGTACCTATGCAAACTTCTGTGGCTAAGGTGACTGGATAACAACAGAAACCAACCTGCAGTGCAGCTGTCAGCGGCACACACAGAAGGAACACACTATTCCACTGCTGTGTGCACACAGTCGCTTAGCTCCCACCAGGATCACTGTGGTCTCAGGCACATGTTAATCCCCACCCAGTCAAGTACTGGTAGGAAACCTGCAGGAAGGCAGCTCAGCAAATCAAGTTCATAGCTAAAATGCTGAAGACCACCTAGGTTAAGAATTAGAAAATGTGCATTTTATTGTCCAGACAAAGCAAAGAGCAGGAACCAATGCAAGGCTTTTTTGTTTGTTTTTTGAGACAGGTTTCTCTGTGTTGCCCTGGAACTCACTCTGTAGATCAGGCTGGCCTTGAACTCACAGAGATCCGCCTGCCTCTGCCTCCCGGTACTGTGTGCCACCACCGCTTGGCAATTCAAGACATTTTAATGTAGCTTTGCTTTCCAGTCAGCCTAGAGGTGGTTAAGAATAAGTCCATTTACTTAAGCAAACAGGTATAAAAATTCTAAAATAGATATTAGCCAGCTGGTCTAATAGTTATTTTGAAAATGATCATGTTGAGGCAACATGTGTCAGAGAAACACAGTAAGATTCACCAGGATGTCACTCCTTTCGCAGGTGAAAGGTGAGAAAGTCTGTGAGTTTTGCATGATTTTGAACAAAGGCAGATTACCTTGGCTGGAGACAGGAGAACAAGTGAAATAGCCTAGAGGGGACTTGAGGCCACTGCTGAGTGGACAGACCATGGGGATTATGGAAAAGGCAGCAGCTGGCACTAGGGTGGGGCAGAGGCAGTAATGAGAAACTGACTGTAAAAGTGTCAGTTTCAACAAAAACAATGACACACTCCTGTATGGCTGGCACAGTCACAAAGCCACACGCTTGATGTGCTGCTGGTGGGGTGTGAACTGGCAAAGCCACACACTTGATGTGCTGGTGGTGGGGTGTGAATTGGCAAAGCCACACGCTTGATGTGCTGGTGGTGAAGTGTGAACTGGCATAGGCAGGCAGCAAGGTCATCAGGAAGCATGGGGCAAGGTAAACCTGTGACTGCTTTCTACATGAGGCCCTCTCTCTTGTACAGGGTTCGGCAGGAGGGAGGCTGGGGCCAACCAGGGGCCCTCTCCAGTGAAATGAGTGCATCAAGAGGGGAGGAGAACAACACTGACCTACAGGGCTCTTAGGAGGGTGACAAGGGGTCAGTTGTCTAGCACTCAGGGGGACATAGAAATTCACTAACAAGATCACACACACGAGACTATGGAGACACAGTGAGGTACAGACCTTAACATATGGGATGAGAAGCGAGAAACAGATGACTCAGCACAAAACAGCTCTCAAGATCAAAACATACACCCACAACTGTTAGCCTTATTCTTGTGAAAAAAAAATGCACACATTAAGGAAATAAACACACTAGAGCTGTTATCCAGATAAGGGGCCAGGAGTAGGAGGGCTCAAAGGAGAACTGTGGGAGAGAGGGCCTCATACAGACCAGGAACACACAGGCCTGCAAAAACACAACTCTGTACTTTGGATTCTTACTTAGGAACCAAACAAGCATCCCCACAACTACAGGAGCGGTTCCCCTTCTGCTCTAGGTCAGAAGGCGTAGGGAGAGGGCCGTTTTATGAGACAACTTTACTGATGCAGCCAGTTCTCATTATTCTCAGATTCACTAAACTCAGGAGATCCTGTCTTGCTTATTATAGAAAACTTCAAAAGCAGAGTGGCAAATGGGATTTGGTTGAGCTGGTCCTCAGAATGAAATATGTCATTTTGTCTGTCCATCCATCCTTCTTCCCCCCCCCATTCTGTCTAGAATCCAGGCCCCCTGGAGCAGTTCACACCCCACCATGTAAGTCCTGTTGAAAACAATGTGAAGAAATACATAGTTACAAATGAAGAAAGTGGTCTGAGAGGAACATTCGGATCTCTGAACATCAAACAAAGAAACCTACTCAGTACAGTGCTTGTTCCAGCAGTACATGTGCTAAAATTAGAAAGATATACACACTAATTAGCATGGCTGCTGTACAAGGATGACAAGAAAATTCATAAAGCATTCCATATTTTTTCTATACAAGTTACATTTGGTCTTAACTTTTTACTAATTACTATATGTAAATAAAAGATTACTTTAAAAAAAAAAAAGAAAGAAAAGGAACCCAAAGAAACTTAATACAAACTACGAGAAAAAGAGGTAGAGAAGACTTGTTCTAGAGAAGGGACAATAGCCAGAAAATTCCAGTTAATGAGAGACTGCCTGAGTGAAGAGACAAGGCACAATAGGCTGCGGGGAAGAAGGGGAGCATAAAGAAGTGTCCCTAGAAGAATGGCAAGGGTGAAGACCTCACCGTCTCTGGATGAGAAGTCCTGCCAGGCCTGAGCATAGAAAGCCAGGCAAGGACCTGTACCACATGGGGCAAATATGCTGGCACCAAACAGTGAGGACCTTGGTGAGGACTCTACACTTCACCCCATGGGCAATGGAAAGCCCTATTTTGAGTCAAGGTGCCTTCTGATAGACTAACTCTGAGACGGACTACCAGACGGTTGACACTATGGAGAACAGGCGGTAGCTAACGTCTTGCCTTTTGGTGGGAGCAGTGGTGACAAGGGGGCAGACTTGTCATTTTGAATACAGTATCAATATGGAAGCTGCTGCTATAGTACAAATCATCTCTGATCGTGTATGCTCTATCGTTTCACAGCTGGCTGCGCGGTCACTCAGAGGCGCCTCCTCTTTAGTGAAAAAGGCGTCTACTGAACACTAATCCACCACAGCAACACTGGGGAGCGTGAACATGGACCCAGGGAGGCTGATTCGAGTCAGAAGGAAGGAGGTGGGGTTGCAAGCTTTTCTAACTACCCCTTGTCACCAAAACCCATCATGATAGCCAAGCAGCAGCTGTCCTGCCAGGGCTGTGGTGAGGGGACAGGCATTTGGCCTCTCTGCACTGTGGGAGCCACTGCAAGGATAGCATTTCTGAATGGAAATCTCAATCAATTCCTATTTGCTATTTTACAGATTCATTTCTGGAAGATGCCAACACGAACATTCTAACACCTTCTGCATTTTTACATCTCACTCGAGTCCCTCACTTCCACACTCTGCTTTATTACCATTTTAGTTGATTTCATCACAGCTTCATGGAAAGCAACTTTGCTGACGACCATTTCCTGTCATTATGGGGGCAGAATTGCAGTCACGGCCTGCTTGAGCACTAGGTAGTTTTTTATGATAATTTTACACAGGTAATGTTGTGATTTTTAAGTATGTTCTCTCTTGTAGCACTGTACTGATTCCTGTCCTTAGAAAGACAAGTATCTAATGCAGCTATAAAAGAAGCATACCCATCTTCACAATATTAATGAGCCAATAAATTCAAAAAGATTGCTGTGTCCTGCCTGGCTCACCTAACAGGCTCCCATTTCCACACCAATGCTTCATTCTACACGAATCAGTGACCCACCCTCACCCTGTGGTACAGGATTATGAAGCAGTAAGGGTTCAGTCATGTGGAGACCCTTCCCAAAACATTTACTGCAGCAAGCTATCACTTCCACAGCCTCCAAATCCTAAATTGTCTGGTGGCCCACAAAAATACAGCCTGCCTCACGTTATTAAGTGCGTGATGCCGTGGTTTCCAATGGCTCCAGAAATCTTTTCTCCCCAATCCTCCCTCCCATTTACAGCATGTTCCCTGACATACAGACAGCACTGGCATACACTGAACAGCACAGATTGAACATGCACAGTTCATTGGGCTCTGAAACATACAGCAGCCTGTGAGATCAGCACATACAAGCTGGGAAGCTCCATGCTGGCCCCAGACGCTGTTACTCCTGACCAGCCTCACACTGTCTAGACTCGTCCACACTCAGTTAAACAGCAGCTGCTCTATTGGACCCCAGAGCTTCCAACCAGGTTCTGCAGTGATGGGTCCATTCTGTAGGATCATAAGATGAGCCACCATACTGCAAGCCAGCATTTTCCCTTACCCATGAAGAGGACGGTTCTCAACTGAACGGACCATATAGTCAGAGTTCTAAGGAACGGCCCTGTCTGCCACTTGGTCATGTCTTTCCTTTAAAGAGGGTAACATGGAAATAGTTTCATGTGAGGCTGGGAGATGATTCAGTTGGTAAAGTGCTGGAGATACAAACCTGAGGAGCTTAGCACAATCTCTAACACCCATGAAAAAGCTAGCTGTGGTGGCGTGCCACAGGTAGAAAGAGATGGATCCCTGGAGTTTACCAGGTAGCCAAGCAGGCTCCAGATTCAGTGAGAGGTCCTGCCTCAAAAAATAAGGCAAGCAATCACAAATACCCACATCGACATATGGCACCACATGTGTACACATACACAGCTCCACAGCATTACCCACAATACAAAGCCATGCACAAACACACACATGAAGGAATGTTAATCTCTGCCCTCCTCATTTATAGAAACAGGTTTCACATGTTCGCAGAGAACATGTAAATGAGGAAAAACACACTTCATGTGTCCAGCATCTAGGAACTGTATCTACGTCTTCAAGCTCCTTAGTTTGGTCTTCTCCATGTACTACTATAGCTTGAACTCATGCTCCAAATTTCATCTGCCCCGGAACCCATATGTCGAGGCTCTCGCATAGGTCCTTTAAAGATGGGACTAAGATAAAATGATGGACCTCATCACATATGGCCAGTGTCCTTGTGAGAAAGGAAGAGATACCATAGAAGTGACCAGACGGATGAAAGGCTAAGAAAAGACACAGGGAAAGATGGACACCTTCATGCTCAAGAAAGGATTGCTCAAATATAGTGAGTTTGCCGACACTACAGTCTGAACTTCTGATCTCCAGAACTGTGAGGAAATTTTCAGTCCTGTTGGCCACCCTCTTGCTCCATGTTATTTCTATGGATGTCTTAACAAATGTATAGGTGCACATGTTAAGATGTATATTTTAATTTTATAATATAAGCATCACTCTTGCTATAAAGGGTGTACCTTCTTCTACTTCACATTATACTGTGGATATTTTCCTGCACTATAAATGACTTTACAGAAATTCTGACATGTGAGTGTGGCATAACTCATTCCATTATGTCTTTACTATGGTTCAATGTGTAGCTCTTCCCCTTACCGGGTTACCATAAATAATTTGCACTGAACATTTCTACAGAGGAAATGCTTCTTTGGGATAAAGTACTAAAAGTAGAAATAGGAGGTCATGGTTTTACTGGTTAATTTTGTGTCAACTTGACACAAGTTAGAATCACTTGGGAAGAGGGACTCTCAATTGAGACAATGCCTCCATCAGATTGCTCTGTGGGGCCAGACGCCTTTAATCCCACCACTCAGAAATCAAAAGTGGATGGATCTCTCTGAGATTGAAGTCTACAGCCTAGTCTACAAAGAGAGTTCTAGGACAGACAGGGCTGTTACACAGAGTAACTATGTCTCAAAAATACAAAAAAAAAAAAAGGACAAAAAAAGGAGGAGGAGGAGAGATGAGGGAGGAGGAGGAAGGAGGAGGATGATGAAGAGGAGGATGAAGAAGATGAAGACGACGACGACGAAGAAGAAGAAGAAGGAGAAGGAGAAGGAGAAGGAGAAGGAGAAGAAGAAGAAGAAGAAGAAGAAGAAGAAGAAGAAGAAGAAGAAGAAGAAGAGGAAAGCAGATAACAGATCAATTCAGCAGGCAGCACCCTCCATGGCTTCAGCTTAAGCTTCTGCCTCCAGGTTTCTGTCCCGTTTGAGTTCCTGATCTAACTTCCTTCAATGATGGCCTGGGATAAGGAACTGCAAACCAAAACAAACCCATTCCTCCTAAAATTTTGTTTTAAGCAATGGTGATTGATTACAGTTGAAACCCTAACTAGGCATAACTTGGTACCAAGTTCACAGGGTATTGCTGTGTTGGGAGGATGGTGGAGTTGTTTAGAACTTTAGGATGGAAGAGTCGCTGAGTGCTCAGAGCTTACTGGGCTGCTGAGGGAACCTAGAAGATAATGCTGAGAGCAGTGCAGATGACGGCTGCACCTGGCTGGTGCAGGCTCAGAGGGAAGCCTGAAGGCTTGAACAGGGCTGTCTGCTAATTTGAATTAAGAGTTCATCGTTCTAGACAGGCGGTACTTGTACTTGTAGAGGATGTGGGTCTGGTTTATAGTATCCGCATCTGGCAGGTTTAGTTTATAGCACCACAGATCACAACTACCTGTAAGTTCAGTTTCAAGGGATCTGATGCCCTCTTCTGAGCCCACATTCACACAAACATTTATACATAATTATTAAAAATTAAAACCTTTAAGGGGGCAAGAAGCAAAAAAAGATATTCAGTTCTAGTGATAATTAGAATGAATCAAAGTTAAAACAGAAATATTTTATTTTACTGAATGCACTCCTATATTGCTTATACTTTTTAAGCTATAAACAATTTATAATTATATGAATTTAAGTGGCAACAAGTAATATCATGGTTTATAAATACAATATGGAATAACTAAATTAAATCAGTTATTATTTCCTTTATTTCAAATATTTAACTTTTTGTAATAAACAAATTTGAAATTTTCTCTTTGAGATTTGAAGTTTATAATAATTAACAATATTCATCATGCTGGGCAATAGGAAAAATCTGCTCTTTCTGCTTGAGAATTTACACCCTTTGGCAACCACCTCTTCACTCTCCCATCCCAGCCTCGATAGCCACCCTTCTACTCTGTGAGCTCAGCTTGCTGAATCCCACAGGTGAGTGACACAGTATTTGCCTTTTCTGTTTGCTTTGCTCTGCTGAACACGATCTCCAGTTCCACACACACTGTCACATGACAGGATTCCTTCCCTTAAAATCAGACTGTAATCTATCACATGCACGTGCTCCATGTTCACAGGAGCTGCAGGCATGCTGTAGAATGAGCTTTTTGTACACTGTGAAGATGTGTCATTCTGATTGGTTTAATAAAAAGCAGAACTGGTTTAATAAAAAGTGGAATGACCAATAGCTAGGCAGGAGTTCTGGCAGAGGATACTGGGAATAAGGGAGGACAAGTCATGAGATGTATAGCAAGAAGAATGGGTAGTACGTAGATGAGGCAAATGAGTCTCAGGGAGGCACATAGATTAACAGAAATGGGTTAATTTAAGTTATGAGAACTAGCTAAAAAGTCTAAGCTATCAGATAAGCTTTCGTAAATATTAAGAAGTCTCGTGTGGTTATTTGGGAGCTAGCAAGTAGGACAGAAAAAACTGCCTACACAGGCATCTCTTAAAACTACCTTAAAAATTTTGAGCACATCCTCAGAAGTCAGAGTGTATCATAGGATAACTTAGTTTTGATGAACTTCCATGGTTTTTACTAGTGTTTATTCACATTCCTACAGCAAACAGGGAGAGGGCCTCTCTTGTCTACACCCTTACCAATCCTTATTCTTTTTATCTTTGACAGCAGCTATCCTGACAGGTGAGACATGGATGACTGGAAATTTGCATTTCTCTAATGATTAGGGTTGGAAGCATTTTTTTCTGTTGGCCATTTGTATGCCTTCTTCTGTGAACTGTCCATCTGAGTCCGTGGTACACGTGATTTTAGCTGCTTTGATTTTCTTTCTCCTTGCTGTTGAATAGCTTGAGCTCTTCTTCATACATTTTTGGCACAATCCCTATGAGGTGTTCGGCTTATAAAGACTTTCTTCCCATCTGAAGATATGTACTGTTGTTTCCTTTGACGGGTAGAAGTTTTTTGGCTCCATTTGCTTCATTCATCCCTTTTTGCTTTTCTTGTACTCACTTTAGGGGTTAAGGAAAAAACGACAACAAAACCATTGCCCAAACCAATGTGTAGTTTCTCCGCCTATGCTCTGCGACTCCCAGATGTTTTCTCTAGAGGTTTTATAGTCTGGTATTATGCTTAAGTCCTTAATTCAATTGAAGCTGAGTTTTGTGTGTGGGTGTGATAAGGGTTCACTTTCATTCTTATGCATGTGAATATCCAGTTTCCCCAGCCCTGTTTGCTGAAGGGACTCTTCTTTTCACATTCCATATCCTTGGCATGGTGGTCAATAAACCAAAACTCACTTCAAATGTAGAAGGACAAGGGCATCCAAAGAGAGCCCTTTATGTGTTGTTATCATCACATTTCCTTACACATGCTATCCCTCTTCATCACCCATATACCCATGTTAAAAATAATGGCACAGAAATAAAAGGAAAGAGAACAATCTGGTACCCTCGTAAGTCCTCTCCAATTCTGAAACCAAAGGTAGACAGTACAAGAGCGCTCCTTTCCCTATTGCATACACTTGGCACAGAGGTCAAGAGTTGACTGTCTGTATACATGTGGGCTCCTCTCCAGGCTCTTCATTCTCTCGTAGTGTGTTCCTTTTCCTCTCTCCCCATCTTGCCCATGACTGCTTTTCCTTCCTACAAGTCTACTCCTGCATCAACAGCATCCTTTAATACCCAGCACTAACTCTAGACACAATGGGACAGTCCTCATCCATTCATTTTCTTTTTTTACTTCAGTGTCTGACCTAACAAACACATAAGACCTTTGGAATGTGTGAGCTTTCAGCCTCCCCAAAGCTACGAATGCCACCAGATAGCATCTACAATCCATGACAGTTTATCCTACTTTGCTGCAGCACACCTACATCGTGTTCTCACCAGTAGATCTGGCAAATGTCCTGATTTATGACTTCTGTTCTGTGACATATAACCACTTCCACACAGAAACATGTTACCAGCACATGCTGATTCCCTGGAAGCAGTTCTGCCTGACAAGGAAGTCACACGCTGAGCACTGGAGATTCTCCTGAGCTTCTGACTTCCCTTCTACTCTATAAGGTCTGGCCTGGTCCATGTCCTGCACCGGGGACTCTTCTAACCTCATGCCCTCAGCACAGGCTGGGGCTCCTGTTCAGTTCACTGTTCCTGTTCCACCTGCTTCCTGTGCTGTTGCCTGCCCTGTTTAAGTCATTCTCCTCTATTAGCATACATGATCCTCCCAGGCAGAAACTACACCTGTGTCTCCTTTCCCAAGAGTCTAAAATAATGCTTGGCAGACTCTTAATAAGTGTCTACTTAATGCCAAGTGGTTTACATAGCTCAACACTTAACTTTCCCTGACAGAAATAGCCTTCATATCTAGTTTGAGGAATTGGTATGAGAAGGAACAGTCCCCTGGCATGCCATAGTGGAAACTTATTAGCGCCATCCTAGGAAACTACCTTCCTTAAAGCCCCCAAGGCCCTTTGTGAAGCATGATGGCAGCTCCTAGTCACACTTTCATCTTCATATGCTAATGAACTTCCCCAAGGCCCGATCTGTGTTTCTGCGTCAGAGGACACATTTTTCTAAACAAAGTTATGAAGCACACAAGTTACTATACATCCCTAGTTTAATGGATGCAAAGACCATTTGTGGCCTGATTTCCAACTGCTTGCTTTTCCTAAAAATTTACACCATTTCAAACACTGTTACAATCTTAGAGTACCTTTAAATGTGCCACACCACAGTCTACCTACTCTACTTCCTGCATTCAGCTCCTTGGAGGAAAATACATGTTACCTACTTTTTGTTTTGTTTTTCGAAACATGGTTTCTCTGTGTAGCCTTCTCTGTCCTGGAACTCACTCTGTAGACCAGGCTGGCCTCCATCTCACAGAAGAGATCTGCCTGCCTCTGCCTCCCAAGTGCTGGGATTAAAGGTGTGCATCACCACTGTTGGGCTTCATGCTACCTACATTTTATTCCTAGATAAATTAGCATGTTACACTCAATAAAATGTATTCCGTTCAAGATCTAACTCAAAACACCAGGGCTGGGGAGAGATGGCTCAGTGGTTAAGAGCACTGCCTGCTCTTCCAGGGATCCTGAGTTCAATTCCCAGCAACTACATGGTGGCTTACAACCATCTGTAATGAGATCTGGTGCCCTCTTCTGGCCTGCAGGAATACATGTGGGCAGAACACTGTATAAATAATAAATAAATAAACATTTCATTAAAAAAAATATCATTTATCCTTCCCAAAGCCATTATCTTACCGGAAAGAAAATGTGTTGCAGATCCTTCACATCTCAACTAAACACCTACCCTTTCATAGTCTGTCTGTCGTCCCCCCTTGTCAAGGTGCCTACCGCACACCTTTAGTCAGATGGCAGACAGCCTGTGGGAGGAGGCTGCTGTTTGGCTTTGGTGCCACTCATCTGTTCTCAGCTCCTTGCCTAGCCCATGTCTGAACCTTGCCAACTGTAGCTCTCAAACTCCCTTTACCAGCCTGGCTTCTGGTTCTACCAATAGAAGAAGCTGGATAGACTCATAAGAGAAAGCTATTTAAAAAGTAAAAAAGAAATGCAAATGGCCCTTAACATGTGTGCAGGTGGGAAGAGGCCTGGTTCTCTCAGTGGCAATGCGAAGAGCAGCAGATGAACAATGTCAGTGCCCGTTTATAGATCACAGACCTGGGGTGGCAGCAGGGAGGATCCCAGAGCTTCGGCAGCAGCCCTGCACTTTTGGCTTACTCAGGGCAACCGTTTACTAGGAACCGCAACAGAGAGCCACTGGCCTTCCAGGCCCTGTGCTGGCAGATGCAGAGGTAGACATGGGTCTAAAGCCACCAGGAGAGCTCTACTCCATGATTTAAACAGTTTAAAGATACCTGAATTCAGAACCTGGCTCCACACTCTAGTTGGTACCTCTCAAGGAGCACGAAGAGCAGGACAGCCAATGATGAGGAAGGAGAGGGACTTAGGGCAGCACACATCTTCCTAAGCACCAGAAGGTCTTGAGAAGGGAGCCCAGGCTCTTGTAATGCTGAACACCACTCTAACACCAGCTCATGTTTACTGCTCCCCCAGGTCTTCTAAAAGCTAGCCTGTTCATCTGGAAGACCCATAAGAGAAAGCCGCTAAAAAAAAAATAAAAAGATGCAAATGGCCCTTAAACATATAAAAAGAAGCTCGATTTTTCTCGTAAGAGAACTTCACTTAAAACTGCAATGAGATTTACCTCTTACCTAAACCAGTGAAACCCCGAAAGTGTGACAATGTGCTCCACTGGTACAGCTATAGGGAGTGGTCCACACAACACCAGTCTGCACACAGCCTCTTCTCTAGAAAGGTGAACCCAAGGGCATTTAGCAAAACTCCATGTATATTCCCCTTTTGGATTGTGAAAGCCCTTTTGTAGGAATTTGTCCTACAAAATGTACAAGGTAATCAAAACCATTTTTAGTAGCAAGACTGAAAAATAATATAAAGCAAAGAACTCATTCAACAAACTCAGTTCATCTACACAGAGTACGAGTTATAAAAATAAATGAACAGCATGTTTCTCCATCTTAGCTATAGCATAAGCATTAAGTAATATGAACTGGAGTTCCCAGAAAAAAAGCTACTCCTGTATTAAATATTTTACAAGGCTGACTGGCTGGTCAGAAGTTCCTGACTATGGACAGCTGAAATGTAGGTCCAGAGCAAAAATGATCTTGGGCAACCTTTGCTCCTTTTATAGTTATTGTTGTCTTTGTCTAATCTAATATCCGTCAACTCTCAGGTGAACCTTTGGAATGTGTTAGCAGACCACTAGATTTCACCGGCACCAATTCTAAGCACACCATCAGATAACATGCGAAATCTATAGCAGTTTTACCTGCTTTGCTGAGACCCATCTCCACTGTTCTCAATGTATCTGGCATGCACTTTATGACTTTTGTTCCATAGCTGTAAGTAGTTCATGTGATCAAGTTTACATTGGCACATTTTACTAAGGGCACAGTTACTCGAGTCTGGCTCAGAATATACTGTCTTACTCTATTTGAGCCAAGAGCTATGCTCTGTTGCATTTCAAAGTCAAATATGGGCCAAAGGATGATCCACACTCACTTGAAATGTCACCTTGCCCTTTGTGCCCACATATTTTCACTGGCTATTTCAGTGGTACTATGACTTCTTTCTGGTGCTCAGGCCCCCCCTTTTGTAGGTCACGGTCGCTGGTTGATTCTGAGCTGGCTGTTGGCTACCCTCTGACTGTTTTCAGAGCATTTAGTCAAAACAATTATCCCTAGCATTCAGCCCTTTTCTGCTGCCTTCCACCATGTCTAGTTCTGTGGCTCTTATTGCAACCTTGCTTCTTTTAATTTAAAAGTTCTACAGCTGCCTGAACATCAAGACTCCGATAGGGAGGAGGAGGCAGGGGAAACTCCTCAGGTCATGCAATGGTTTCACTGACAGCCTTTGACAATATATCAAATTGCTTCCAACCCCAAAGTATGATAAGTTGTCATAGGCTATCATATGTAGGGTACATACATAGAGTATCCACCCAGTGTATCAGCCCTGTAATGGTCTGTCCTGTCCCTTTAAGAGACAAGCCATAACCAGTCCCTCCCCCCATCCACTGAGGCAGGCAGATCTTCCTTCCTACTTGCAGCCTGAGTCTCTTCTTTTCCATCTCCCTCTTGAAGAGGCAGCTTCTGTCTCTCCCTTCTCCTCTTCCCCACTTGTTTCTCTCTCTCTCTGCTCTTCTCCCCTTCTCCCCTTTCTCCTCCATAACCCACTAAATAAATATCCAACCTCACCCTGCATGGCAGGCCTATCCCGTATCTGTCTCTCACCCACTGGGGCTGTGGATCCCTGCCTGGGACTCACTACCCTTTGTGGCCCACTGCAGCCACTCGGGAAACTGTCATTCCTGCCCGGGACTGGCTGCTCTTGGGACATGCTGCCCGCTGCCTGCCACCACTTCAGGGACCTGTGGCATAGTCTTGGGACCCCTGCCACCACTCGGGAACCTGCAACATTTTACTTTTACCATTACATTGGTGCTGTGACTTGGACAAGCTCTCCACATTCTCTCTGGGCCACAGGTGGGCCGGCTAAGGACGTGTGGAATCCTGGGCTCAGGAACCAGGCTTCTTTACAACAGCTCTCTATTCTATCTGCCTGAGCGAAATTTCTACATACACCACTGGCTTCAGTTGGTGAGTTTCCCACATTTTTGGCCAACTTAAAAGTTTCTCCGAACCTGAGGAATTGAGTGTTGAGCTCCTGGCAATCTTCTGGTGTTCCTAGAAATGGCGGGGGGGGGGGGGGGGGGGGG
>PVIU01029940.1:0-16826 GCA_004026605.1 Ondatra zibethicus | reverse complement strand
CTTTTTGGGAACCGAGTCTTTTTGGATGCACTCCTTCCTAGGCCGGGAGGGAGGGGGGTGGGCCTTGGACTTCCAACAGGCCAGGGCACCATGCCCTCTTTCAAGGAAGAAGGGGGAGGGAGGAGGGGTTGCGGGGTAGCAGGAGGGGACCGGGAGAAGGGGAAGAAATGTAAAAATTTTATTTCTTTAATTATGTTTTTGAATGGAAAAATAAAACAAAACAATGTAATAAAAAAATAGAATGCAAAAAAAAATCCTTGGACTTTTAAAGATCAGGTCAGCACCAATAGAGGAACGGATGTTACATACAATGAATGTGAGACATTGGACTATACTACTGAGGCTTGGGTAGGAGAAGCAATTTTCAATGTTATGAGGAGACACCAAAATGCCAAATTTTTTTAATTGTGGTAGATTAGGACATCTTAGAAGGAACAGTAGACAAGGAACTCCTAGGAACAATGTCTCCTCTAGGAATGGCAAGAATAGGAGGACTCAGCCTTCTGGTATACATAGGATGTGTGACAAAGGCTGGAGTTGGACCAATGAATGTAGTTCGACAAAAAAACAGACAAGGCAATCTGATACCATCAGGAAACTCCTTGGGGGGCCCTCTCACAGACCTGCATGTCAAAGGTGGTCCTGTCATTTCCAGTCACTGTGGAGAACATGTCTCACCATGAGAATTAAACAATCCAGTGACTACTGTAAAAAGCCATACTGTTCTGGATGATGGAATAGACACGGAGGATGAATCAAAAACTCCAGAAGGAAATAGGAAACATATCTTTTGTCAGACTTTTACAAATGATCAAAGACCAAAGCTAAGAGTGTGTATAAATGAGATGGTAATTTAGGGATTACTAGGCACAGGTGTGGATGTTACTATCATTACTTCAGAATCTTGGCATCAGAATTGGTCTCTTTAAGAGGCAGATATTCAGTTCATAGGAATTAGAACCCTATCTCAAACAATACATGAGATGGGTTGAATGCATAGGGCCAGAAGAAAAAAAAGGAAGGCTGACACCATACATAGCTAATACTGCAGTGAATTTATGGGGTTGAGACCTATTGCAGCAACAGAATAACAAAATTAACATTCCTACAGTCCCAAAAACTCATGTTTCTAGGAAGGATATTATAAGGTATTATAAATAAAGGTCACTAGCCATTCAGGCTTTACAAGAACACAAAGCAACTAGCAAATATTCAGAGGTACTAATGGCCTTGCCTTAACTGAGAAACCAATATGGGTTAAACAATGGCCTTTAACAGAAGAAAAACTGAAGGCTTTAGAACAGTTGGTGCAGGAGCAACTAGATGCTTGCCATATTGAAGAATCAACCAGGCCTTGGAATTCTCCTGTATTTGTTGTTAAAAGGAAATCTGGGAAATGGAAAATGATTACAGATCTAAGAGCTATCAACAAAGCTATTCAACCTATGGGCCCTCTACAATCTGGAATTCCTCTGCTTTTGCTATTACCAAAAAAATTGTCTCTTATAGTTATTGATATAAAAGATTGCTTCATCACTATACCTTTACAAAAAACAGAGAAAATTTTGCTTTTAGAGTGCCTACTTATAATAATTCTCAGCCTACTACGAGATACCAATGGACTTTCCTCCCACCTGGAATGATCAGTAGCCCCATCCTGTGCCCAACACTTTAAATATGGGACACCAAGGAAAGGCCAAACCTAAGAATAATAAGTATAGAAGGAGAAGATCAACTCAAAAGCACAGAAAATATATTTCACAACATCATAGAAGAAAACTTTCCCAATCTAAAGAAAAATATGTCTATGAAGATAGAAGAAATTTACAGAACACCAAATAGACTGGATCAAAAGAGAAAAGTCTCTCACCACCTAATAATCAAAACACTAAACATACAAAATAAAGAAAGAATATTAAGAGATGCAAAGAAAAAAGGCCAAGTAACATATAAAGGCAAACCTATCAGAAATACAACTTATTTCTCAATGGAAGTAATGAAAGCCAGAAGGTCCTAGTCAAGGACTATGCAGATATTAAGAGACCAGAGGTGCCAGCCAAGAACACTATACCAACCAAAACTTTCAATCACCATAGATGGACAAAGCAAGATATTTCACGACAGAACCAAATTCAACAAATACCTAGCCACAAACCCAGCCCTAAACAAAGTACTAGAAGGAAGACTCCAAACCAAGGAATTGGGCTACATCAATAAAAACACAAACAGGAGATGCTTTCACAGCAGCAAATTCCAAATAAGGAGAAAACACACACAATAGCATTACCAACAACAAAAACTAAATTAAAAGGAGCTGGCAATCACTGGTCATTAATATCTCTTAATATCAATGGACTCAATTCACCTATAAAAAGACACAGCCTAACATATTGGATATGAAAACATAATTCATATTTCTGCTGCATACAAGAAACACACCTCAACCTAAAAGACAGGCATCACCTCAGAGTAAAGGATTGAGAAAATTTTTCAATTAAATGGACCTAAGAAGCAAGCTGGTGTAGCTATCCTAATATCTAATAAAATAGGCTTCCAACTAAAAACAATCAAAAGATGAAAAAGAACATTTCATATTATTAGTTACAGGAAAAATCCATCAAGAGGAAATCTCAATACTGAACATCTATGTCCCCAAAACAAGAGGACCCTCATGTAAAGGAAACACTTCTAAAGCTTAAATCACACATTAAATCCCACACACTAATAGTGGGAGACACACCACTCTCACCACTGGACAGGTCTGTCAGACTGAAAATTAACAGGAAAAATAAGGGAACTGACAGATGTTATGACTCAAATGGACTTAAAAGACATCTATAGAACATTCCATCCAAACATAAAAGAATGTACCTTCTTCTCAGCACATCATGAAACCTTCTCAAAAATTGACCACATACTAGGTAAAAAAGAAAACCACAATAGATACAAAAATTTGGAATAAGAGCCTGTATTTTATAAGATCACCATGGCTTAAAATTAGAATTCAACAGTAACACTAATTTCAGAAATCCACAAACACATGGAAATTAAACAATGCTCACCTGAATCATCAATGGGTCAAGGAAGAAACAAAGGAAGAAATTAAAGACTTCCTAAAATTCAGTGAAAATGACCACGCAATATACCCAAAATTTATGGGACACAATGAAAGCAGTGTTAAGAGAAAAGCTCATAGCAATAAATGCCTAAGTAAAGAAGTTGGAAAAATATCACAACAGTGAGTTAAGAGAATATTTGAAAACTGCAGAACAAAAAGAAGCAAACTCACCCAGGATAACTAGATGGCAAGAAATATTCAAATTGAGAGCTGAAATCAACAAAATAGAAACAAAGAAAACAATACAAAGAATCAATGAGAAAAAGAGTTGGTTCTTCAAAAACATCAATAGAATAGACAAACTTTTATTAAAACTAACCAAAAGACAGAGAAAAAATATCCCAATTAACAAAATTTGGAATGAAAAGGGGTACATAGTAACAGACATGGAGGAAATCCAGAGAATCATTAGGTCATATTTCAAAAACCTGTATTCCAAAAACTTGGAAAACTTAAAGGAAATGGACATTTTTCTGGATGAATATCACTTACCAAAATTAAATCAAGACCAGCAAAACACATTTAATTGACCTATAACTGCTGAAGAAATAAAAACAGTCATCAAAAGTCTCCCAACCAAAAAAATTCCAGGACCAGATGATTTCAGTACAAAATTGTCTGCTCTATCCATGTCTTTTCAATATATGTTGCTGATTAGGTCGGTACCATAAATAACCAGGTCAGCTCAAGAATAACAATTATATTTTAATGGTTATAAGGGGAAACTCACACTACAAGAGTGGGAGGTCCAACTTCCTATCTGAGCAGTGGGAGCCACACAAAAGGAGCACGCACCTGAGTTCTCCAAGTTTTACCTCCTGGGCTCCAGGTAGCCACGCCTTAACTAAATGTGATTGGTTGACAGAATTTCCCCATCATCTCCCCCTTTTGTCTAAACAAGATCCATCCAAATCCAATATAACTATATACAATAGGAACAGATACCAAATATAAAATTACAAACAATAAACAATATTAAGCAAGGAATGCATAGCAAAAGTTTTACTAAACATTCTATTTCAAGGAGTCTATATACTATATATTGCATTGAAATTAAGCTTGGCTAAATCATGAGGAAGATAACTACAATTATCTAATCTTCAACTTCATCAAAGATCTGAGAAGGGAAGCAATATTACTTGAGTAAACAGGAAGTGCAATTGAGAAACTTCCAAAATGTGCACCAAATGACAGAGACAACTGGCTACCTGGACAATCACCCAAAGTCTCATTTGCAATGTTGAAGCAACCAACTTTGGCTAAGGCCTAACATAACTGACATATCATTTTCAAAGGCAAGAAACTTTTTAAAACTATCTTACCCTGTCTTGGCAGGATATGACAGTCCTGTTTTATCCATTTACGGATACTATATATCTCTGTCAGTGGTTGAGGTATGGGCATTTCTTTGCCCAAAAGCCAGTTCTGCCAAGAAGAGCTCCAGGTGAAGTGTCTTTGGTGCTCAACATTCTCTCGGGAATAGACCGGTGTTGCCAAGAGCGATTGTGTCTCACTACCACGGAACTCTAAAATAGATTAAATGCCATTTTCTACAGCTCTTTGAAGAGGTTGAAGATTATCTACCTATATTTAATATAATCTCTATGTATCTAAAGAACCTGATTAGTCTAATTGTAAATATGACAAATATAGATGACTATTGATCTATAATTCTCAATACCTATCTAACTTAAAGACTAAGACAATAAACAACTATGCAATAAATGAGAACAATGACCTTTAAATGTAAACAATGTATAAATATCTTGATCAGAGGTAGTAATGTATACTGCAATATGGTAAATATATATATCAATAGATAAACAATGTTTTAAACAGAGGTAGAAGCATACATGCATACAATATTCAATATAATTTAACTTTGTATCAATATACAAGAATCTATACCAATATAATTGTCTAAAAAGAATAACTCACAAATAGCAATCTATTATCCCATCATCCAATTATCCCTCTTCTTTTTTGTCAAAAAGATCCCTGAGCCTACAAAATTCCTCCCCATCCCTCAACCATATACCAACTATAATCAACCCCTAAATGATGTCCCTAAACCTGATGGCAAACTTTGCTGGGAGAGGAGATGTCGTCCTCTAAAATTGCTTCCAGCTGTCATGCGGGCGACGTTCTTTCTAGGGGATCCTGTGAAAGTAAATGATGGCTAAATTCCAAGACCAATGTCTGGTAAAATTGCAAATAGTCCCTGAGTATTTTGTGGAGGTCTGGCCAGAATGTTATAAAAGATGTGCACCATTTCAGCAAACCAAGTTGGAAGCGTCTTGTGCAGATGATACCCAAAACAGAGCTTATAGTAGGGCTATCAGCATCATGACGACATATCAATCAGGTGGAGTTGTTGTTATGGGGCCCAATCTTCTTCCCCATCTTTTGGAAACTTCAAAGATTACTACAGGAAAATTTATTGTTTATTATGGAAAACTTAAGCATTATTTATATAGATATATATTCAATGAAAGGTATGATAAAGACAAAAATAGATATGAAGAAAGGCAAAGAAGTTTATAAATTATTTTGTACTTATGTCCCATATCATGGCTCTTGACATGAGACAGAAACTCTGGGTTTTCTCTTAACAACAGGCTTGGAATTAGAGAGGGACTGAGCCAGAGTTCAACTCCAAAACCAGTTCTATATATTTATAAATGTAAATACATATATATATATATGTATGTGTTGAATATTTTCACTTACAGAACCAATTCAATTTTTTTGCTGATCCTTATCGGGTTGTAAATTGTTTCCATCTATCAGTATTCAAACATCCAGGGTCCCTTGAATTTTTTGAAGATGAGTTTTTTCCTGCGGAGATAAGAACAGAACCCTGCCCCCATATGTTTCTTTTACCACCTGTATGATTATCATTATTGTGGATGAGCTGTCATTTATCCTTTCTAAGGGGTTTCTCCCCTTCAAACCGAACCTTTATTAATTTTGATGGAATCCACAATTTTTCTAGTAGAACAATAAGACAACAAAAAGAGATCAAGGAAATACAAAACGTAAAAGAAGTCAAACTCTATTTGCTAATGATAGTTTACAGAAGCAACTCCAAAAATTCTACCAAGGAACTTCTACAATTCATAAACACTTTCATGAAAGAAAGAAAGAAAGAAAGAAAGAAAGAAAGAAAGAAAGAAAGAAAGAAAGAAAGAAAGAAAGAAAGAAAGAAGAAAACAGAATCTGCTAAGTGATGGTGGCATATGCCTAAGTAGGGTCATCAATGAAAGTAAGGGACGCCTCTTTCTCAAATGTCAAATCCTCAAAGAAATATGACACTTTCTCTAAGAAGACAGAGGTGCCCAACAGTTCTTCAACTAGGAGTGGGACCTCCTGACAACATACACCATGCTTGGATCTTATTTCTTGATCTTGTGCAGGTTTTATTTGTACTGTTATAACAAGTGAATGCACATGTGCAAGTGTCCTATTCTGTCTTGAAAAAACCTGTTTCCTTGGAATCATCTACAACCTCTGGTTCTTATACACTTTCTGTCTCTTCTTCCATGGTTATCTCTGAGTGTTGGAAGTTGTGTCACATAGATGTCCTATTGTTTCCCTGGGACCTCCAGAGACTCCTTCTCTGAACCTTGAATGATTGTTGGCTTCTGTGTTCATCACTATAGAGTGTAAAAATAATCTTCTCTGATGACGGTTGACAGATAATCCAACAGTATAAAAATAAGAGCTTTTGGGGCAGTTTCACTATGTCCATGTATCTGAATAATATTATGAGGTTCTTCCCCAGGGTCTATATATTCTTCAGCCACATATTCTTGACACTGATAATGTTGCCAGGCATGGGTACCATCTTTTGAGTTCTGCCTTCAAGTAATTCATGAATTAGTTGGTTATTCCCATGATGGTCCTGACTGTTGCACCAGACTTCTTGTTGTTATAGCTCTCAGGGTTCATACCTGGGTACTATTTATGATTACCTCTAGCACTATGAAAAGTACCCAGTAGGGATAGAGCTTCCACCTTGATTTCTCTGTGTTCTTTGACTCAGATATTTGGTTATCTTTAGGGTCTTACTATCTAGGGAACATAGTCCCCTAAGCGTTATAGGCTAGTAACATTGCTCTTGGTTGTCCTCAAATTATTTCTTCACAATCAAATACCAAATCTGCCATGCTTTAGAATTCTTGACAAAGTAACATAGATATACAAATCTGAGAAAAATATCTAGAAGTGGGAAAAAAAAGAAAAACATGATGTCACAATTGGCATCGAAGATCTTTAAAACTCTTGGTAAAATATAATACAAATAAATTTTGTAATAATGGCATGAAAATATTCTGGGGAAATGAAAAATGACATTGTGAAACAAACTTATTTCTAACTTCTCAGAAAGAGAAATCTCTGGTCTTCATTGCTAATCCTTTTCAGCATTTACAACTATTTGTAAATAAGGCAATGTCAAACCTTCATTTTATTTTGATGGGGGGAAGTTAATGCTAGTGTCTTTTATATACCAGTAAAGAATTCTATTATTAAGGCACAGCATAATCTTGGATTGCTTTTAAATGAATCAAAGTCACACTGCTAAAGACTTGGTCACCAGACTGCAGTTTAATTTGGAGATAGTTGAAAATTCAAAAGGTAAAGTCTATTAGTCAGAACTTGGTCCATTTAGGATGTACAACTGAAGATGACATTAGGATCCTGGCCAGTCCTTCTTCTCCTTGTTTCCTAAAAGGCATGAGGAGAACAGGCTTTCACTTGCTCCATGATTTACTCTCACTACAGGTTGAGATATGAACAGAGATAAATTCCTGTCTATTGAGAGTTTTAATATATTCTCTACATAAGGTTGACCACTCTATTTCTGACGGTATAGATTTTCACCATAGTTGTTGACTAAAATCAGAACAAGCTTTGAGGTGCTTTCAATAATTTTAATTGAAATTATTACATCTCCCATGTAAGTTCACAGCACTAGAGAGTTGAAAAGAAGACTGCTTTAGAAGTTTATGTAAGGTAACATGAAATAAAATTATGTGTATTAAATATTTAATAATGGTGAACTAAAAATAAAGGCACTTGGGGCCAAGACTGAAAACATGGTTTGACCACGGAAACCCAGATGGTGTAAGGACAGAACAAACTCCTTACAGTTGTCTTAAGAACTACATATATATATGTGTACTATATATATGTAAGAACTACATATATATATCTTATTTTTATGCCCCAAGCATAATAAATAAATATATATTAAATGTAATAAATAATGTTATACAAGCCCTACTATATGCAATTGTTTATATACTCCTATACAGAACTGTAGCATAAATAATAAAAACTCAGAGACAGATATTGGGGTTCAGACTAAAGATCAGAAAAGCAAAGCAGTCAGTCCAATAGAGAACTTTACCTCTAACAAATCCACATACTGAAAAAGAGTGAGTTCCTATCTCATCTCACCTTATAGTCCTCTCTGTTGCTGGGATTAAAGGTAAGTGACTCCATAATACTAGGATTAAAAGTGTGAGTACCACCACCTGGATCTTGTATAGCCCAGGGTGACCTGGAACTCATAAAAATCCATCTGCCTCTGTCTCTCAAATCCTTGGATTAAAGGTATGTGACACCACTGCCTGGCCTCTAGTGGCTTAGTATTACCTTCTGATCTTCAGACATCTTTATTTATAAAACACAAATAAAATATCACTATATTTACCCTTTTGTCTAAAATAAAATATAAAAGTCTATAACTAATGTAAGAAAAACTATATATAATATGTACAATAACTACATACAATATAGAGAGGCAATAAATACATCAACAATGCCTAGTCAATTTGCATTTGACAAATTCAGAGAAAATACTCCGTATCTATCCAGCTTTGTGAGGCCAAAGTCTTATACCTAATTTACTTTTTATATAACTTGTTTTCTGTGTCAGGTAAACAAGGAAAGCATTAACTATAACTATCTATTTTTCAACTCCCTCAGGGACCAAAGAAGGAAATAATATTAACTAAGTGAGCAGGAAGTGGGAACAAGAGAATTCCAAAAAATGTGAGAAATGACAGAAACAGTTGGCTGCCTGGGAAGTCACCCAAAATTCCTCTGCAATGTTGGGGCACCCATCTTAAATCTACATGCCTAGAATATCTGACAGGATTTTTATGAAGAAGGGTTTTTGAAGGATTGTCCTACCCTGTCTGGGCACAGTTTGGCAGTTATTCTCTTTTGTGTCCTACTCTTCCAATTTGCTTGTCCCATTAGGATAGCATACTGTCAGAAGTTGAGGAGAGGACACTTTCTTGCTCAGTGGCTTACTTTTGCCACAAAGAAAACAAACTCGATGTGGCGTTTCTTTGATGCCCATCATCTTCACTGAAGTAGATTGGTGCTGCCAGGAGCAAATATGTCTCATTATCATAAAAAAGAAAAAACAACCTATGTTATTAAAACATCTTAAGAGCCAAATTCTGTAGATACCTGAAGTGTCTGAAGATGATCTGTCTATCTAAAATATATCTTTGCTTGACCTTGAAAACATAGCTAATGTGACTACAAGTTCACAGGTAATTAACTACTACCCTGCATTTCCTTATTATCATAAACAGTTGGCAATAACTTTCAAAAACTAGAAATTTGCATTACATTGTTAAATGAGTTGTATAGGTACAATACCTTGAACAAGACTAAACATGTATCTACAGTATGGTCTAAAAAATTAATCTCAACTTTGTGTCAATATACAAAATTTTTATATAATATAGAAAAAATACAATCCAATTTAAAACTAGTAATTTCTTTTTAAAAGTATACTCAATAATCTACTTTTTTATTTATTAGATATTTTAAAAAATACCAATCCAAGTTCCCATTCCCTCCCCTCCTCCCATTCCCTCCACAAACCCTCCCACCCTGCCCTCATTTAATCCTAAAAGAAGGTAAGGCACATTGCTTCGGGGAAGGTGCAAGGCCCTCCCTACTATATCTAGGCTGAGCAAGGTATACATCCAAAGAGAGTAGGATCCCACAAAGACAGTACATGCAGTAGGGATAAATCCTGGTGATACTGCCAGTGGCCCCTCAGGCTGCCCCAGTAATTCAACTGTCAGCCACATTCAGAGGGACTAGTTTGGTTCAATGCTTGTTCCTTCCCAGTCCTGCTGGAGTTGATGAGCTCCTGTTAGCTCAGGTAAACTGTTTCAGTGGGTGAACTCATCATGGTCTTGACCTCTTTGTTTATATTCTCATTCCTTCCACCCTTCAACTGGACTATGGGAGCTAAGTTCAGGGTTCTGATGTGGGTCTCTGACTCTGTTTCCATTAGTTGCTGGATGAAGGTTATATGGTGATATTTAAGATATTCATCAGTCTGACTACAGGGCAAGTCAAGATCAGGACCTCTCTCCTCTATTGCTCAGGGTCTTAGCCAGGGTCATCCTTGTGGATTCCTGGGAAATTTCCTAGAACCAGGTTTCTGTTAACCCTATAATGGCTTCCTCAATCTAGATATCTCTTTCCTTGCTCTCATCTCTGTCCTTTATCTATCTTGACTATCCCATTCCCTCAAGTTCTCCTCAACCCTCCCCTTCTCCCCTCCTCTTTCCATTCTATGACCCATTCTCTCCCCACCCCACATTCCCAATTTTATCAGGTGATCTTGTCTGTTTCCAATTTCCAGGTTGGTCTACATATGCTTTTCTTTGAGTTCACCTTATTACTTAGCTTCTCTAGGATCATGAACTATAGGCTCAATATCCTTTGTTTATAGCTAGTATCTACTTATGAGTGAGTACATACTATATTCATCTTTTTGGGTCTGGGTTACCACACTCAGGATAGTGTTCTCTAATTCCATCCATTTGCATGCAAAATTCAAGATTTCTTTGTTTTTTACTGCTGAGTAGTATCCTAATGTATAAATGCACCACATTTTCTTTATCCATTCTTCAGTTGAGGAGCATCTAGGTTGTTTCCAGGTTCTGGCTATTATGAATAATGCTGATATGAACATAGTTGAACAAATGCTTTTATAGTATGATTGAGCATCTTTTGCGTATATGCCCAAGAGTGGTATTGCTGGATACTGAGGTAGGTTGATTCACAATTATCTGAGGAACTGCCATACTGATTTGCAAAGTGGTTTTAGAAGTTTGCATTCCCACCAGAAATGGATGAGTAGAGGTAGTCTTCAAAGCAGGGGCACAGAAGAGTACTTCCTAAATACAACCCTAGTAGCACAAACACTGAGAGCAACAATAAATAAATGGGACCTCCTGAAACTGAGAAGCTTCTGTAAAGCAAAGGACACAGTCAATAAGACAAAAATGCAGCTTATGGAATGGGAAAAGATCTTTACCAACCCCACATCAGACAGAGAACTTATCTCCAAAATATATATAAAGAATTCAAGAAATTAGACATTAAATTTCTAAATAACTCAATTTAAAAAATGAGGTACTGAACTAAACAGAGAATTCTCAACAAGAGAATCTCAAATGACCAAAAGATACTTAAGAAAGTGTTCAACATCCTTGGCCATCAAGGAAAGGCAAATCAAAACAACTCTGAGATACCATCTTACACCTGTCAGAATGGCTAAGATCAAAAACACCAATGATAGCTTATGCTCGAGACTATGTGGAATAATCTACCTTTTTATCCTATCTATATCCTCCTTTTTTCTTTTCAGAGTAGATTCAATAATGTACCCTTTTATTATATCATATCTATATCTCCCTTTCTTCCTTCTGAAAAAAAATCTTGAATCTAATTTCCTTTGTTTAGCTCTTTTCCTAACAATTTCCAATAACAAATCATAACCAATCCTCCTAAACAATGACAAATATCCATAATCCAATGAAAGACCAAAAACCACACACCCACCTCTTAGAAATGTGAGTGTCAAGTTTTTAAACTTACTTCCTGTTCTCTGGTGGTGATGTAATCTTTAGGGAATCCTGAAAAGAAAAAATTAGGTTAATTGTCAAGTCCTGGGAGAGGTAGTTGTATCATTTTTTCCCAGTCTCTGCGTAATGGAAAAGTGCAGGATTTGCTTCAAGTACTGGTTAGAGTAGTCTGTTAGGAAGGATCATCTAAGCTAGCCAACTCAAAATATTTCTGAGCAGTTTGCCATCCAAAATCAATCTCTAGGTGGTGTTTTTTCATTGTAGATGTGTTGTCATAGTTCATGAGAATGGCATAGTGGGGTCCAATCCTACTTTGAAAGACTTCAGAGGTCACTGGTAGAATTGTTCATCATACACCACAGAAAACTGATAGAGACATAAACCTGAAATCATGTACAGAAAGGTATATGAAAAATTTTTCAAGAATTAGTTACTATTCTATATGACTATTAATATCATGACAAAAACTTTAATATAAATCTTATACCTTAAGAAAAGCTGTTAGGAATCAATATAAAAACCAGATTAGTAGCAATAAAACAGTCTTTAACTTGAGTCAGGCAGTGGCCTGGTGCATGCCTTTAATCCCAGCACTTGGAAGGCAAAGGCAGGCTGATCTCTGTGAGTTTGAAGACAGCCTGGTCTACAAGAGTTAGTCCCAGAAGGCTCCAAAGCTACAAAGACACCCTGTCTCGTCAAAGAAGGTCATTTCATATTAGTCACAGGAAAAATCCATCTAGAGGAAATCTCAATACTGAATATCTATGACCCAAATATAAGGGCACCTACATATGTAAAAGAAATACTACTGAAGCTTAAATCACACATTAAACCCCAAGCACTAATAGTGGGAGACTTCAACACACCACTCTCACCACTGGACAGGTTTGTCAGACTGAAAATTAACAAAAAAAAAAATAAGAGAACTAACAGATGTTGTGACTCAAATGGAATTAACAGACATCTATAGAATATTCCATACAAACAGAAAAGAATATGACTTCTTCTCAGCACCTCATGGAACCTTCTCAAAAATTACCACAAAGCCAGTAACAAAACAAACCTGAAAAGTAAAAAACATGGAATAACCCAGTGTACCTTATCAGATCACCAAGGCTTAAAACTTGAAATAAACAGCAATGTTAATTCCAGAAAACCCACAAACACATGGAAATTAAACAATGTTCACATAAATCATCAATGGGTCAAGGAAGAAATAAAGCAAGAAATTAAAGACTTCCTAAAATTCAAGGAAAATGACCACACAACATACCCAAATTTATGGGACACAATGAAAGCAGTGTTAAGAGGAAAGTTCATAGCACTATATGCCTACATAAAGAAACTGGAAAAATCCCACACTAGTGAATTAACAGAACATTTGAAAACTTTAGAACAAAAAGAAGCAAACTCACCTAAAAGAAATAGATGTCAAGAAATAATCAAATTGAGAGCTGAAATCAACAAAATAGAAAGAAAGAAAACAATACAAAGAATCAATGAGACAAAGAGCTGGTTCATCGAGAAAATCAACAAAATAGACAAACCATTATCCAAACTAACCAAAGACAGAGAGAATATCCAAGTTAACAAAATCAGAAATGAAAAGGGGACATAACAACAGACATGGATTAAATACAGAGAATCATCAGGCCATATTTGATAACCTATGCTCCACAAAATTGGAAAACTTAAAGGAAACGGACAACATTCTAAATAAATATCACATACCAAAATTAAATCAAGACCAGATAAGCGAATTAAACAAACCTATAACTGATGAATAAGTAGAAACAGTCAGCAATAGTCTCCCAAACAATAAAAGCCCAGGACCATATGGTTTCAGCTCAGAATTCTACAAGACTTGCAAAGAAGAACTAATACCAATACTCCTCAAATTATTCTAAACAATAGAAACAGAAGGAACATTGCCAAACTCTTTTTACAAGGTTACAATTACCCTGATACCCAAACCACAGAAAGACATTACTAAGAAAGAGAATTAAAGACCAATCTCACTCATGAGCATTGATGCCAAAATACTAAATAAAATACTCACAAATCAAATCCAAGAACACATCAGAACCATCATCCACCATGATCAAGTCAGCTTCATCCCAGAGATGCAGGGATGGTTCAACATATGAAAATCTGTCAATGCAATCCACCATATAAACAAACTGAAAACTAACAACCACATGATCATCTCATTAGATGGCAAAAAACTTTTGACAAAATACAACATTCCTTTATGATAAAGGTCTTGGAGAGAGCAGAGATACAAGGAACATACCTAAACATAATTAAGGCAATAAACAGCAAGCCAACAGTCAACATCAAACTAAATGGAGAGAAACTACCAGTGATTCCACTGAAATCAGGAACAAGACAAGGTAGCCCACTCCCCCCATATCTATTCAATATAGTTCTTGAGGTCCTAGCTAGAGCAATAAGACTCCAAAAGGAGATCAAAAAGCTACAAATCAGAAAAGAAGAGGTCAAACTCTCACTGTTTGCTGATGATATGATAGTTTACATAACTGATCCCAAAAATTCTACCAAGAAATTTCTATGACTCATAAACACTTTCAGTAATGTAGCAGGATACAAGATTAACTAAAAAAAATCAGTAGCCCTACTGTACACAGATGATAAATGGGCTGAGAAAGAAATCAGAGTATCAACACCCTTCACAATAGCCACAAATAGCATAAAATATCTCAGAGTAACTCTAACCAATCAAGTGGAAGACCTGTATGACAAGAACATTAAAACTTTGAAGAAAATAATTGAAGAGGACACCAGAAAATGGAAAGATCTCCCATGCTCTTGGGTAGGCAGAATTAACATAGTAAAAATGGAAATCTTACCAAAAGCAATCTACAGATTCAATGCAATGCCCATCAAAATCCCAGCAAAATTCTTCACAGACCTGTAAAGAACAATACTCAACTTCATATGGAAAAGCAAAAAACCCAGGATAACCAACACAATCCTGTACAATAAAATAACTGCTGAAGGCATCACAATCCCTGACTTCAAACTCTACTACAGAGCTACAGTATGGAAAACAGCCGGGTATGGGCATAAGAACGGACAGGAGGACAAATGGAACCAAATAGAAGTCCTGGATATTAATCCACACTCCTTCGAACACCTGAGTTTGGACAAAGAAGCAAAAAGGATCAAATGGAAAAAAGAAAGCATAATTAACAAATTGTGCTGGCATAACTGGATATCAATATGTAGAAGAATGAAAATAGACCAATATCTATCACCATGCACAAAACTCAAGTCCAAATGGATCAAAGACCTCAACATAAAGCCAGCTACACTGAACCTTATAGAAGAGAAAGTGGGAAGTACACTTGAACTCATTGGCACAGGATACCACTTCCTAAATATAATCCCAGCAGCACAGACACTGGGAGAACAATTAATAAATGGGACCTCCTGAAACTGAAAATCTTCTGTAAAGCAAAGGACATGGTCAACAAGACAAAACAACAGCCTACAGAATGGGAAAAAATCTTCACCAACCCCCCCATCAGACAGAGGTCTGATCTCCAAAATATACAAGAACTCAAGAAATTGGCCATCAAAAGAACAAATAATCCGATAAAAAAAATGGAGTACAGACCTAAATAGAGAACTCTCAACAGAGGAATCTAAAATGGATGAAAGACACTTAAGGAAATGTTCAACATCCTTAGTCATCAGAGAAATGCAAATCAAAACAACTCTGAGATTCCATCTTACACCTGTAAGAATGGCCAAGATCAAAAACACTGATGACAACTTATGTTGGAGAGTTTGTGAGCAAAAGGGAACACTTATGCTTTTCTGGTAGCAATTCAAACCAAATCCAAAAATACGTCAAAAAAATCATCCACCATGATCAAGTTGTCTTCATGCCAGAGATGCAGGAATGGTTCAAAATGTGAAAATCTACCAATGTAATCCACCATATAAATAAACTGAAAGAAAAAAACCATATGATTATCTCTTTAGATGCTGAAAAGCCATTTGAAAAAATCCAGCACCCCTTCATGATAAGGGTCTTGGAGAAATCAGGGATATAAGGAACATATCTAAACATAATAAAAGCAATATACAGCAAGCCAACAGCCAACATCAAATTAAATGAAGAAAAACTCAAAGCAAATTCACTAAAATCAGCAACAAGACAAGGCTTTCCACTCTCTCCTTATCTATTCAACATAGTTCTTGGAGTTCTGGCTAGAGCAATAAGAAAACAAAAGGAGACCAAGGGGATTCAAATTGGAAAGAAAGAAGTCAAAATTTCATTATTTGTAGATAGTATACATAAGTGACACCAAAAACTCTACAAGGAAACTTCTACAGCTGATAAATACCTCTGGTGATGTGGCGGGATAAAAGATAAACTCAAAAAAATCAGTAGCCATCCTATAAACAAATGATAAAGAAGCTGAGAAAGGATGAAGAAACATCACCCTTCACAGTAACCACAAATAACAAAATTTCTTGGGTTAAAACTAACCAAAAAAAAGTGAAAAACCTGTTCAATAAGAATTTTAAGTCTTTGAAGAAAGAAATTGAAGAAGATCTCCCATGTTCTTGGATAGGTAGGATCAACATAATAAAAATGGCAATCCTAACAAAAGCAATATATAGATTGAATGCAACCCACATTAAAATCCCTACACAATTCTTCACAGACCTTAAAGGAGCAATACTCAACATCATATGGCAAAAACAAAAAGCCCAAGACAGCCAAGACAATCCTGTACAATAAAGGATGCCCAGAGGTATCA